>JAPYZO010007244.1:0-15382 GCA_030522905.1 Torymus flavipes | reverse complement strand
AGCTTTCTTCTAATATTTTTTAACATCTTGTATACGGCATTACACAAGAAGTTAATACGAATATTAGAAAAGAAATAATTTTCTGTTAATGAAATTCTAAAAATTCAAATTGGCCGGCCGTGATATCACTAATCATGAAACGCATAATTGATACAGATATTAAAGATTCTACTTATGAAAATTTGAAAACAGTGCATTAACAAAATTCGGCTATTCTCCTTAAAAAGTCGCTCATAACTAAAAATTTAAAGAGAAATAATTTATATTTAATGTTCTCTGTACTTTACAATACATGTTATCGCTTCTTATATAAAGTATTTTATGATGTCAAAAAGTGATCAACTGATAAATGAAATCAATATTAGAAAAAACTTCTATAGAAAATCAAAATGAATTATAAACTGTATGATTAGTAAAACTTAACCAATTAAACTTGCTTTTTAAATTCTCATCTACTCTAGTTCTTCGTTCGCTCAACCATCTTCCGAAATACAGACATAAACGAGCGCGGCTGCGCCGTCTCCATGGTCTTGAACGCTGGCGAATCGACTACGGTCGACGCGTGGCTGGTAATAAAGGCAGTACGGCTCTCGCCGAGTCGACGTTGTCCTCGAGTTTACCGGTGTAGAGGTAGCGCAACACTTTTTTGAAGATTTTGGGATCTACCTCATCTATTTCGTAGAAACTACCTTCATTCCATCCACCTTGGTGCCAACTGAACTTCTCTAAAATCTTTGGATTGGCCATCGTTAATATAGCCTTATGAATATGAAATTCTTGTTGCTTAATTTTTAGCTTAGCATCGCTGTATAATTCTTTCTCTAGCAGCATCTCAAAGTCACCCGACTGCGAGCAATTAGTGGGTAATAAATTGTCGCAACCACCACTGATGTTCTCCACGTTTTGATATATGTAAATTCTGGCGATGATAGTGAGGTTAGTAAAGTAGGTTATAGAAGAACTTTTTACGAACTCGTTGGTGCCATATATATCCCCGTTAGAAAAACTCGCCTCCACTGTCTTTATGTTTACTTCTTTATCATAGGTGGTCAACAAAGATAGTTTAAAGACAACGTCGATTCGATCATCACCTGACACACGCTTGAGATTCAGGATTATCCATTCTTTATCTGGATTAGGGTACAGTTGTAATTGCCAGGTGTATTGTTTGCTAGTTTTTGTGGCTGAGAAAACTGGCGACTCGAGCATTTCGCGATGATCCAAAGCTCTCTTGCTGATCGTCCATGAGTACTGTAGTAAATTCCAACTCAGATCCGTGAAGCCCCAATTATCGACGGGCAAAAACTTACTACTTACATTAAGTTCAGTAGCATCAGATTTATTAACAATGCAGAACATAATTATTATCCCATAATATAGGAAAAATGTTGTACGATTTTTGGAAGACATGTTCCACACTTTTGTACTATATACTAAAGTACTATAAAAATTAACGGGTTTCAATTGACACACGTTGATAAAATCAAGCGGAGACTCTGACTTGACAATTGCTAACGTATATTTGCTAATAGTGGCGCGGTGACTTCAATGCTCCTTTATATATATTCTTTGATAAGTTTATCAACGGAAGCTCGACCATCATATACAGAAAAAAATTTCGATAAAAATTATCATGGAATAAGTATTAAACAAGGGATAATAGAGAATTTTTCTAATTATTATTTTTTCTGTACGGCATTTTAATTTACATCACCTAAATGTTCATTTTTATGCTCTGCAAATTTTGCCCTTAATGAACTTTTTTATGATACACAATAAAAGTTGTCACGGTAATTTTTTTTTAACTAATGGAACAAAATAATTGTACACACGTTTTTACAAATCAAAGGTTTTTTTTCTTTTTTTATTTTATTATTCATGGTCGCCTCCCCCCGTACATGGATATTAGCGATGGAAAATATAAATTGCAATATAGATCGATATTAGAATATCTCAGAGTTCATGATTATACCACTATCTGGTATCACACCTTCTACCTAATAAAATTTATCACTTTAGGCGTAAGTAGAGCAATGATCAATGTACCACTGTGCGTCTAAGATAAAATTGTCTGATATTTTACTGATCAGTCCAGCAGACGATTTGTCATAAAAAGCGGATGAAACGCATAAATTTCTCAAACATCAACATTTACCCTTTTTCTTAAAGATTATGTTCAAGAAGCTTATTTGGCTCGAAAGTTTGATATTTTAAAATCTTTCATTTCTTTTGTTCTTTCTGATAATTTGAGGATGTTGATAAAATATGTTCAACAGTTATTATAACATTTACTCATCTCGCATTGTTTTCAATCTGAACCGATAAATATGACTTTATATTCCGTATAAAATCCTATTTAGATCCCGCATATAAAATAAACGATGGAACTGCAAGTTATAATATCAATAAAAGTTATTCTAGAGTCTAAATGCTAATAATTTAGCAATAATTATAATTTGTGAATAATGTTAATAAATTAATACTATTATTTCAATTCCATTCTTTTATATCAAACATTATCATTCACATCCTCCAATGTCTCATGCAATAACTATAATTATCTTTTCCATTGCACAAAAATATTTCCTGCATGTCCCTCTACTATCATTCTTAGTCATATTTTATCGGTTTTCCAAAAAGAACCTTCATAATCATCTTAACTTTTATATCTAAAGTATTTAGGAAAAGGAAACAGATTGCAAATATCATGCATTGCAACTTTTACTACGAAACTGATTCACGCATTTTTTATTTCTTATTCGTTTCTCTCCTCTTTCACGTGCGTTCATAAATCTTGTTTTGTTTACCCTTACGTGAACTCTTGCATAATGACGCTAATTCGGACAAGCCGAAAATAGTTACGCCGAGCGCACGCTTTGTACCGGTCAAGCCAGTTTAGCCAGCTACGATCTCTCTAATGCGATCGGTGACGGCGCGACGTTCGAGGAATATTTCCTTCCTCTGCCAAATGCCGAAAATTTATGAGCCGCACGCGCCTATCTGCGTGACATCTTTTTTCATTCTTTTTGGGAAGTGATTATTCCGAGTTTCGACCGAGCGATTATGTCAGTGAGAGTTATGAAATAGCAAATAGATGACTGGACAGTCGCTCTTCTCGTTCGGAACTTTGCATTTTTATGGTCTATTACGTGTCGCGCGGGAGCACACGTGCATCGTTGTAGCAAGTCATTGCCGAATTTGATGAAATTCGGGTATTTATTCGTGGCTTTGTGACATCCGTTGTTTTTTTGTCGCTCGTTTGAGTACCGATTTATTGCAATCAAGTTACGCATGCGAGTCTTGTTATGCGTTTATATTTTTATTTACATTACGTTTGTTGAATGGCCTACTAACGAAATCAAATAATTTAAATTGCGATTTAGTATTCAAAAAGTGAAACATCTTAATTGGTAATGTTTTTATGACTATATTTATTCTGCTTTATGTTTACAATAAGTTATTGTGTAAAGCATTTATAAATGCAGGCAGATTATATACAATTGAAGTAAATTTTTAATTGTTTCAATTTTCAAATCAAGCATTGCTACATAGATATAAACTCTAAAAGTATACACTGATATACTAAATTACATACTGTATTTACCTACCTTTCACATTGAATTTAACACATTCTTTTAATATAAATGTGAATAATAAAATTATAATGGTGATGTTTTAACGCAAAATAATTCCCAAAGGTGCTTTTAAATTATTTTTTTTCCGACTATGATACATAGGAATTCAAATAAACTTATTGCTACAATAATTTCTTTTACTAATTTCCAATTTAGCAATATTGCGAACAGTTAGGATTTTGATTCAGAATTACAAATAACTTTTTCGCGCAATAGTTGTTAATATCAAACACACCCATGACTCAACTATTAGATTTCCATGAACTTACAAGGAACTGACCTAGTTATATATGTTGTATAAAGTATCAATATCCTGTGTATTTGAATAATCAGTGATTTTTACTTCATAACGTAGGAGTCGTGTTAGTGAATTAATCATAAATGCATGATAACTACTTTGAAAGAGAAAAAGTTGATAATGAAGGTATAAAAAATTAAACTTCAAGATTAGCAAAAAATTTTTTTAATTTCTATTTTAGATATACATATAATTTTGCCGGCAGACGAAATTTGATATGAAAAACTACTTCCCTAAGTGCCAATAATTGCCGTAATTTCTCTGCCATTAATCTAAACATTACGAAGAGAGCTAAAGATGGGTGAAAGGTGAAAGAAGACGAGGAAGTTAGAACACCGCGTGGATCCGGGTAGGGGGTTACGCAATGAAGCAAGCCGCATGCGTCCGAGGAAGTAAGTGTGGACACTCATAGTAACGCTTCATTTGCTGCAAAGGCGAAGTAAATTCTCGAAAATCTCTGCGGGATTTTACGTAGATAGAGTCTAAAGTAGAGCAGGTTGTGGTTTTACATAAGAAGTGTTTATTTTGCATAAGCGGCAATTTTTGACGAATTATTTTTGTACATAACTGGGCTATTTGTTTTTACATAAGGTTGTTTGATATTTAATTTATTGCGTTTTCATGTGTTTGTGTAATAGTTTTATATCTTAAATATACAATAGAATTGTGTAAAACTTAAGTATAATATTAATATAATGTTTATAAATATTAAAAAAATTTGTACGTAAAATGAATATTTTTCATATTAACTTAAGGATTGAATTACTGATTATCAATATCTCATAATAAATTTTATAAAAACAAATTCCATTTTTCATCTTAGATTATTGTGCAAAAATGAGACACTGGTGTACATAGATTCACTTCGTCCATGCTTCGCATAACACAAACGTTTCTTTATCACTTGATCTTTATTAATACGATCGCCACAAAAGCCATAGTCTATTATCAAAGTACAGTATTGACCACAGACGGTTCTTATTGGTTTATAGCGATATAATTTGCGGCACGATTCCACATGCACTTGTGAAAGCGGGAAATCCCCGTCGGCAGTTTTGTTTATGAGAGTGCAATATTTTTAAAACTTTACCCAATTTGTTGTATTGCTTGCCTTTATAAAGATACAATATTGGAAAATTTAGTTTATTATTTTAAAACAAAAGCGGAAACAGGGGCTTTATTATATGGGGTATATTACTCTTTATATCTATTCGAAACTACTCTCCTTATCACTTTTCTTTTTCATTCAACTTTTCCTTTACAAGAAAAGTACTTAATATACTGATGAATTATAGGTTTCTATGTTCGATGGTGATTTTCTAGAAGATACTGTTACTATTTGAGAGTGAAATTTTAATATGCCACGGGGCGAATTTTCACTTTTACTCGTATACAACTACAGTTATTAGGTCAAAACCATTAAAGTAGGCCACGTGTAATTAAAATAATATACATGGATTCGACACACTTATCGAAATAAACCTATCAATAAGCAAGTAGTACCGCCATAAATTACAAAAGTAGAACATTCCTTATTTTAAAAGAATGTATCAAACATTTACATACATGCAGGTCTTATCTACAGTTATTTACACCAAAGACGACTACTTCTTCAAAAAAATGTAGCACATACGCCGCCCTACGTAAAAAGCGACCAAATCAAAACTCAGTGGACTCAAGATGTCAAGGTCCACCATAAGTACGCGACTGAAAAATTTTTCCTTTTCGCATTATCGATTCCCTTGGACTCGATTCATTCGCGAAAAATCCGCCCTTCTCTTTCGATTCTCGCTGCGCTCTCGTGGATGCAACGTCGCCGGTTTCTCGACCTTTCGAGCAAACTATAGCAACACGTGCGTCTCATGCGCTCGAGTCGTAAAACGTCCTGGCATGTTTTATTATGCCCCGTGGTTTCTTTTTCGTATATCGCTGCGCTTTCCCGCAGCTGATGTGCCTCTTTTCACTGGTGGAACATGACACAGAAACAGTTTTGGAGAGCGTTTCTTCGTTTTACGTCGCTGTAAGATGGCTCTTCGGGGCATAAGTGAATGCATAAAGTGCGTTTTGTTTTTTTATTTTTAATAGAAAGTTTATAGATTATTGCTGGGGTTATGGTTCGAATTTCCACGCAAGAGAGTATATAATCAACCGCTTTATTGTTCTGAGAAGCGAGAATGCGTTTATTATCATTCCGATATTAAATAAATGTATTTTCCACCGGATCTTAATTGATCATTTACTTCAGTAAAATTACATTAGTACAGATATATGTAATAATATAGATTGTTTTTACATAGTTTTAACAATAACAATGAAGAACTTTGTACTCACGCATGAAACTATGCCAAGACCTCGCATATCAGCATCGCACACCACGATTGCGCTTACTTCCTCCTCTCTCCGTGTCGGTCACCACAGAATCCTCACCCACGACAGCCGCAGCATCTCGCGCGCGAATTTTCGTGGAAAACCGGCTTTGCGCACGCGCGAGAGAGACCGGCAAAACCCAGTTATATCTTATAGGAACGCGTGGCTTTTTCGACGCTTGACGAGGCTCAACTGCTTGTGCGCGCGCGCGCGTTCAGAGCAGCGTGCGCGAGGCGCGAAGAAGAAAGTGTTCCGGGGAAATTGCGCGCCCGGCTGAGCCTGAAAGCCACGCCGGAGACGCTAATGACGAGGAAAAACCGCACGCGAGGTGTGTATGTGTGGGTATAGGTAGGTTGCTATAACGGTTGCGTTTGTACGCTCGCGCGGCGTGTGTAAGATAGAAATCGATTGCGCACGTGTATATACAGTGATTCGCGCAACGCGATCGTCAAGCATGTCACGCTGGGCTGGCGACGATTAGTTATTCGGCGGTTGAGGTAGTGGTAAATAGGATGTGGTGTACCAAAGGTGGGCTAATGAAATACTTTTCACTGGAACGACGGCTTTGCTGAAATTATTGTAGGTATTTTATTTGGGGTTGAAGTTCCAGTGGTAGTGTTTAATAAATAACGGAACAAAAATATTGATAGTAGTTGGAAATCATAATGATGATATTTTTATTTGTATAAAATTAAGTAAATGTGATAAGTAGTGTTAAGATTCGAGTAGGCAGTACGAAAGTATATGAGTTATTTAGTCCACGCAGTAACTTGACGCGCCTACTTCATTCAAAATGTATTCTGTGCATCAATAATATCTTTTGATATTTATTATTTTGTTCTATCCATTATATTAGATGATAATGGAGTGCTTGCAATCTATAGTATGAATGGTAGCATGAATATGTTTATAATGACGTGTGGATGATTTTATTCGTATTTTTATTTTATTTTTCCTTCTTCGATGATTTAGTTTGTTTAAATCCTATTAACTAATACAATACTCTCACATTTTAATTAAAAATTAATTACCTGTAACACGCTATCTGCGATTTAACTTGTACTTAGAAATTTTTTATATTACGACTCGACTGCGATATTAACATCACTATATCTGCGTGCCTACTATGTTAACTCTGCAACCGTCAATGAGAAAATATACATTATGACTCATGGATTGGCACTGTTTTAAATATTAACAAATAAAGAGTATTATTATTATTATCGTTATTAGTGCATGAGGTGCCGTTAGATGTCGCCTCTATATACAATACATAATAACAGTAGATTCATAGTTTTTTTTTTTCAAGCATGCAATTTAATATTTTTATTTTTTTAAATAATTAATAAGTATTTTGTTTATTGTTGCTAAAATTTTAAAATTATGAGACTGCGATTGTATTGCTAAAGCATGTCAATTGCCGAGCAAGCGTCAAACTATGTAAGAGATTAGTATGCAATCACTCTTAACAATCAGCTTTTTTTTTACTAAAAAATGTTAATTGCTACAAAACAAACAAATGAAGCAATACTTGCTAAACTAATTGAGTTCAAAGAAACAACTTATAATTTCTATTTTTCTTGTTTATACATAATTCATCAAATGATCCGAAAAACTGTCTATAAAAAGGCAATTCGCGAGCAAAGCCAACGATCGTAAAATCGTTAAGCACATGCATTAAATGCATTCGAAATAAGCAAATAATTTACGCACACATTAGTTCCCTACGAAAACTCCGAAGCGTTGGCATTTCGTACTTTTACTGCTTTCATTAATAACTTTCGTTTGATTTTACTGGGACGTTGATGTAACAGCTGTTAGCGTAATGCGAGTGCAAATTTCACATTGAATACACCCGTTAGAGACCATCAATCAAATTTTATTGACCCCTTATCTGATGCAGAAGATCTATAATTTTTTTTCTGTCATCAAGAAATTGTTAATAGATTGGTTAAAGTGGTGAAAAAGTGTATTATAAAGAGATATTTCTAATTAAAAAGTGTAAAGAATGTATGAATACTTAATGAAGAAAAAAGAAAAACATATTTGTATAAATGAACTTTTTAATTTTACCTATAGGTAATTTTCATATATGCGTATAATATGCATTAAAATTTATGTAAAGTTATAATAAAATGAAAATAACATCACTCAATTTCCCACTTTCATTTTATAAAATTTTATGTTTCTCTTGCATCTATAATAATCTGAAAAACAGCTTCATCTTTGAAATGATCGAATTGGCAACATAAATTCGAATCAATAGTACAAACATAGTATTGAAAGATCATGAACATATAGCTGCCATGATATTTTTATTTAGAAAAATTGGTTCATTATTTAAATTTTATGCAAAACGTCACAGCTTTTTCAAGTCTAAAAATTTTCCAAGGGAAAGCTACAAACATACTTTGCTTCAGTTGTCTCATGCACCAGGAACCCCGTACCAGTCAATAATTGTTTTGTCAATATTATTCATTCAACGAATCAGTTTTTTCCATTGACTGACTCGATGCATTACGATCCGTACCACCTCTCTCGTTAATCAACATCGCGATTTCTAAAAAAAATCCGCCGTATATTTCTAAAACCTCTTCTCTCATTATAAACCTCTCCAATGGCGCGCGTCGATTCTACGACATCTTCCGGCTGTATAAATATTGTCATCGGCTTATAAAGCGCTTATGTAACGGCGGCACTTATGCACGTATGCACGATCTTCGGCGCTGTGGGAGTGAGGAAGGACTTTCTCCCGATCGCGACGGAATTACATTCGCGCGTGCGAGCTTTCATTCTCCATCGGGGCCTTTGTCGAAGTGTCGCGATGATCTCGACTCTTCCGTTAACTATGCAGATTTCGGATTCTGCAGAAGACTGTCTATCTCGATTACGTGAGCGTAAGCTATGGTGTCGTTATTTTAAGGTGAATTCGGTCGTGTTGCGTCAGATGATGAGTGAATAAGAAGAAATGTAGAAATATATATAGCTGAAAAAATGGGTAAAAGGAAATACCTAAAATAACATATGCGTGAATGAAACCCCAATGAATTGTAATAAATAGATTGTCTCAGTGTACCGGACCAGCCCACAGGAAATTGTATCCTCTGCTGGATTACGTTAGTAATGTAAGATATGTTCAATGAATACATCATTTGTATTTCATTTGTAGTTTACTCTGGTTTCAATAAATAAATAAATAAATAAATAAATATATGGAAAATCGATTTTCTGATTTTATCAGAAGATAGTAGGACGGATACTTTTGTAGTTTCATCTTTGGAGCAGTAATTTTCCACCTAGAAATCGTGATTGTTTAATCCAAGATGCAACAGTGGGATGTTTAAGTAATATGGACTTTGATTATTATTGGAAAATCCATGTCAACCGATCAGTGCTATCGCCAAAATTTCCCTAACAAATCAACCGAGGTCTCCTTTTAAAGCTTTGAGGGTCTACTTTCAAATCTTGTGTGCGCCTTTGAAAAATCCAAAATGACAGCTTAATAATTTTTAAAACACGAAACAAAAAAATTGTGGTTTATATAGTCAAAGTGCTGTAAATGCTTTCCGATGGATTTTCACCTCCTAAACACGAATCCAAGGGCAGAATTTTTTCTCGCTATTCAGTCTCCAGCCAATGACTCAAAAACCTTCAGAAAAAGGAAGAATTTCACGGTTGATACGTATATGTGTGTGACACGTTTTATCATATTTTTTGGTCGCTGAATATGAATTTGTAATCAGAAATTACAACACCCTATAGTCTTCATTAAATCGCCAAAAAAACCTTCAGAACAACGATTCCCGTCTGAAACAAACACACAAAATTGAAAATAATTGTATTAATTTCTTATATTTAACCATTATTGAAAATAATAACCTTCTCTTCACAGATTGGTTCCAAAAACCGACTTCAAGAACGAGAATCTTAAATTTCATATTTAATCAGACTATAAATAAAAAACGTAATATTATTTTCAACCTTATCGTTAGAGCGACTTTTTTTATCATATGATAGTTTTTGTAACAAAAAATATTTCAATTGTAAAACATCTTTTATGGAAGAATAATTATTCGACTTCCTTTATTGAACAGAATACAAAAGATGAGACTAAGAAAAATCAATTTACACAAGTGTGATTTCATAATTTTAATCTTTTTCATCGATAGTAAAATCTGAATTGATGAAAATAATCTAAAT
Source organism: Torymus flavipes (assembly GCA_030522905.1). Classification (NCBI taxonomy): domain Eukaryota; kingdom Metazoa; phylum Arthropoda; class Insecta; order Hymenoptera; family Torymidae; genus Torymus; species Torymus flavipes. The sequence continues at coordinate 4,882 of JAPYZO010007244.1, read as the reverse complement.
AAAGATGAAAACTAAGGAGTTAATATCTTTACGGTAAGAATGAAGGTTTCAATCTTTTCACTTCTATTTTCACACTTTTGGGTTAAGTGCGTAATGGATTATTATTTAAAAGCATACAGTGCAAACAATTACAATTATAACAAAAATATTTAAATTAGTTTTTGTGGATACAGCATTAACTTATATTTCACAATGCACACGGTAAATGGATATAGCAAACAGTTGATGGATAAAATTGTACGTAGTTCTTTTTAGTTTATAACCAAAACATTTATTTGAAATAACCACTTCAAAGTACCCGGCGAAAAAACTTCTCACACATCTAATCCCGGAAAATCTTATCTTAAGCTCAAATCTCTTCTGTAATAACCTAACGTTGCGCGAATTTCTCGTGTGAGGTGTGAACTGCGCATGCGTTTGCAATAAAACGCACGAGTATCAAAAACGACCGCAATTGCAATAAAAGTGATACGCGTGAAAATCTTGCAAAATACAAAACGCGACTCTCTTCGTACATCGCTTCCATGATTCTAATTACGGGACGAGCTAAAGGTTTCCGTCTTTCGTCACATTTCGCATCGTGAGTAGCTGCGATGTTTTGTATTATTTATACGGCCGTTAATTTTGCGTTAAGTAAGGGGAGGTGGATTTATGGGCATTCTATGAAAAAAATCAGTAGTTGTGCGCGAGGACATAGAAGTGCTGAATGTAGGTAATGCAAATTTCTTTTTATAAAAAAAATGTTACTTTTTGAAAATATCTAAACTGCCGTTTGTTAAATGTGGAACGCGGTCCCTCAAATTAATTGTCAATTGTCAATTTTTTGTTTTATTAAAATGTCAATTACATATTCGAGTTAAAGCCATAAAAATATTAATTGAATATTCGTGATTCATGAACATATAAAAATTTATACTTTCAGTTTTTATTATACGTTATGCTTTGAGTGAAATCAAACAAAAGTAAGACAGTTGAATACTTGCTTGAGTTGAATTTTTATATTTATAAAAATAAATACATTGTTTATTCCTAATATGAAAGACACTATAGTATTTCTATGTAACGTGGCAATCATTTTAACACAATATGGTCAGTAGAAAATTTTCGAAAAAACGAAAATTCATTCTTTTTACTTTATAAGTATTTTTTTTAAAGGTGTGAATCTTGAGCCTATTATGGAAGGATCCAAAACTAAAATATCGAAAGTTTCTTATTACGTAAGTATTAATCTATCTATTTATGCCCATGAAGTAAACTAACAACATAATTAATGGTGTATATATAGGCAAGTGTTGTGGAATGGGATAGAGATCACCTGAAATATTGTCCGGTGTGTGGTGCTACTATTTTGTCAGATTATTGGGTTATAAGTGCTAGTCATTGCTTCGTGTAAGAAATTCCAAATGCATAAGTATCTGCTATTTAATAGCAGACAATTATTTTTCCGACAACTGAAAATCGAAAATTGTATACTTTATTTTGAACAATAGATATTTTACATTACAGAGGCTATAATATCAAGGCTTCCAAAATTCGGACAGGAATTGATGAATTTTTCTCTCCTAAAGAAAAAAAAAATGATATTCATATACATGAAATTGAAAACATTATTTATTATCAAAATTTTAAGAGTCACGAATACGTGAACTACAACGACATATGTCTAATCAAAGTAAACAATTATTACATAGCATTCTAAAAATACTCTTAAAAAGAACAAACTAAAAATTATTTTTTCTTTTAGTTAATAAAACCCATTAAACTGAGAAACAATTTACAATGGCCAATTAATTTACCGAACCCTAATTGTGCTCCTATACCTGGAAAAGAAATATCAATCGTCGGATTTGGTTTGCAAACTGTAAGTTTAAAATTTTTTTAAGTCTATCTGAAAAGTTATGAAAAAAGTAATTGCACATTTATCTCAAAATCTATATACGCTAAATATACTGTTCGTAGTATACTGTATAATTGGATGAAAATTTCGGTATTTACAATTTTAGGCAAAATCAAAAAAGGACAGAACCTATTTTCCAACTAAAATTCTTGTTGGAAAAGTTAAAATAATGGATCAAGATAAATGTGCGGAAAAATACTCCAATTTCAGGATAACGGATAACCTTATGTGCGCCACATCAAAGAAGCAAGAAACCGGCAATGGCGATTCGGGTGGTCCAGCGGTGAGGAATTCCCAGCTAGTTGGCATAATTAGCAGCGGTGGCAGAGGCCTCGATGGTTATCCTGGTCTTTATACTGCTGTTTATAAATATGTTGATTGGATAGTGGGTCATACGGGGGTGGACAATATTGGAGCGCTTGATTCTAACTGTTGCCTTAAAAAGCCGTGTAAAATGTAATTGTTGATAAGATTAACTCCACCCAAACTAAGAATAAATACTTTGTTATCAATCATTTCCCTCATAAATACAGCGTGAGTATCCTCCTTAACCATTCCAACATATCTCATAATTTATTTTCTCTTTATAGCCTCAATTAAAACACCCAACTTTCCACGTAATAAAGCGCACCGCGCACACAGAAGGGAAACGGCCTCGGCGCGATAAAAATATCCATTTCTCACACCTTAATACCGGCGCAGCGAGCGTATAAACAGGCGCAGCCCATTACCACACCTCGCGTCCACGAATTCAACGCGTACCGGACCCGCGCGAAAGCTGATGCCGTAGAGGAGAAAGAAAAAGCATGCGTATATTATAAACACGTGCGATGCAGTTGTATATATTATACATATGTAGAAAGCGCCCGCAGGGGGTCATAGAGCAAAAGCCGGGAGAACGCGCGTACGGAATCGCCCCGCGACTTGCGCAACCGGCTCTACACGAGCGCCTGTCGAGCGAGCGTTCGAACGATGCCTATGCGCTAATTTTTGCCTCGTGATATATTGATGGAGTGCAGATATCGATTTTGATGTGCAGAAGATGATCGGTATTTCGAAGTGAAATTCCTCCGGAGGCTGCGGGTGATATCGATCGCTTCGAGATGTTTTATAATCGTAGGGGCATGTGGGAGGCCGGCCGGAGAACACGTGGATTTGCGAAATGTGTCGAATATATATAGTGCTTTGCGAAAATCGTTACTAGATATTGATACTATTAAGATGCTAAAGTGAAACAAATTCAGTATAAGACAAATTAAGGTTCAGTTTGTCTTTGTCTTACTGAACTCAGCTGTTTCTACTTAACTAATGAACGATATGCTGTAGTTGTACTGAAGATTACATTAACTAATTTGGTGTGAAACGTCAATAATCGAAATAGCTTCTTTACTCAAAACTAATGGTGACTTACACATAATAAAACGGAATGGTATAATTGCGCTGGCACCACTTAGCGAGTCCTTATAATAAACCGTGAGTCAAGCACCGAAACAGGTTTGTGAAGAATGAGAAAGGATCAAGCGGGAGAAATTGTTAGCTACACACACATTTAATTAAAGCAGGCGTATTACAACACTGCGAAATGATTTTCAAATTGCTTTAAAAATACTGGTTCAGCGTTTCCTTCCTCACAGGACAAGTATACAATAATTTATTTATTTAAAAAGTTTTGAACGACATGAGCTATATATGCATAAGAGTAAAAGCCGTCGAAGGAAAAGTTTTTATGTTTAGTCTACATTCTTAAGAATAATCATACATAAAATATCTTTTAAGTTTGAATTTTTGTATATATAATTAAAAATGACAATCTGCATACTTTTAATGGTAATTTTTATATTGCACAAAGCACTTTCTTAATAATCTAGTCAAATTATCAAACCAATTTTGTGGTATAAAAAACTAAAAGAATTCAAAGATGATTTGTGAGCATTTTCTGCATCATTTGTGCAATATAAAGTTTTTGATTATTTTTAGTTATCTCTACAACTAAAAGTGATTCAGGCGAGGGTTCATGTGACTGGAAATAGTCCATTGATCTAACAAACATATCTATTTCACATAATCCCAAATTTATCATATAATTAATCCGAAAAAAAACACAAAAAGTTAATATAGTTAATATGCAGCAATGATCGCTAGAGGGTTAAAAAAAATTAGAGCCTATATGTTTGATATCGTTAAGCATCTGCTTTAAATCAAGTGTCACTCAACTACATTGAAATTAATGTTGCGACCCCATACTTCTTTATACTGCTGGTACAAAAAATAAAATAATTGGAATAATAATTGTACAATAAATTTTCCTAGACTTGTTACAAAAAAGCCCCGACAACCCGAGCAACAATCTATAATCGAGAGCAACGTTGCACAAACCTGCTTCAACCCCGGCGTGACTTTTGTTTATCCTCGCTAGCCTCCGACAATTGTCGCAACATCCCGCGCGCATAATCAAACTCGCCACTTTCGACATCATCCCCTCAACTCTTCATAAGAATCGCATTCTGGTACACGGCGATCGACTCCAAGGGCCGAAGGTCGAGCTTAGCGATCCACTTAACGAAATGTAAATATCCATCATCGCTGTCGTCTTCTTACGCGCGACTCTTGAGCAATTGATTAGCACTGATTAATCAGCGCAAGCGCCGTCACTGAAGATCCTGCAATCCCGAGTCATTTTTTTTCATCGTTCTCGAGTTTATGAAGTCGCTCGGGTGCTTTGATAAAGAGTTTCTTGCGTGTTTATCGGATTCTACCGGAGATGCGATTGAAATGTCCGGCATTCGGTTGAGAAAGTGAAGCACTTTTATCGACTTTTTAGTTTGCGCACTGCTATGACCTACGAGATGATAATTGCCTCTTGCTGACACGATGAGACCGGGGATAAGATGGCGGGCAGTATGCGTGAAAAAAGTAACTCCATAATACATGATGTGACGCGGGATAAGGTGTGTCGGGTGAAAAAAAATTGTTCTTAGAGTTTCG
>JAPYZO010007239.1:0-10034 GCA_030522905.1 Torymus flavipes | reverse complement strand
ATTTTTCAAAAGATTGTTGCAAATAATTTAAAATCTATATGCATACGTAATATAAATAAATTACCAGTGGTGATAGTGAGCGATATCGAATATATGATTTTACCAGTGCCCAAAGCAACATCTTTTGCTACAACAATATACGTAAGTGGGATGGGAATCAAACCAACCCATGTGAAGGTTGAGAATATTGTGCCAAATTATATCATCTTTTACAGAATCTAATAAGCATCCAAGTTTGTAAGCTTGAGATATCCATGTGTGTGCAACCCATCCATTAGCTAAATCAGAAAGACCAGCCAACTCAAAAAGTCATAAAGCTATCTACAAAGTAATGTTTAAAATATTGCATTATTATAGTGAATGGAAAATTCAATTCGTGTTAAAATAAAAATTAACTACTTACTTGATAATCTTGTGACACTGTTAAATATTCTAAACATAAAAAGTTTGGAATAGTCCAGATGTTTTCTCTTTCTATAATTTCTTCAACTTTCTGTCTTGTTCGTTGAAAATTCTTAAGTAATAAAACTAGCTTTGATCTCTTTTCTTTGTACCCGATGCTTGAACTTCAATTGCCTTAAAAACCATTCTAAAATAAAAAAATTCAAAGCCATTGCCTCAAAAATCATTCTAAAATAAAACATAATAACATAAAAAAAGTATTTGTCCAAAAATTCAAGATTTACTTTATTACTTTTAAAATAATTGATTTTATAAATTTGTTTTAAATAGTACAAAAATTGAAATAATTGATTTCATAAATTTATTTTAAAAAATAAAAAAATCTATAATAAATTTTTCAAACTATAATATTCAAATTTTATGGACACTTTAAACGCATTGTTTGAAAATAGCAAAGAATATATTATTAAAAATTTAATTTTATAAATATTTTTATAAGTGTTTACAAGCATAACAAGGTACGCAGAGGTTGATTTCAATGTTAGCGTGGGATACCAAAAAGTATTAAAACACTCACCTTGTCTAAGAGATTTTTCTTTCTGTTTCTTAGATAAGAAATAGTGGAGTAACTAATAAGCTACCTTTCTGTTCATGATTTAATGATGAAAGGGAAGGCTTGAAGAGGCGAGCATCTGCAGAGAAGTTACTGTCACTACTTTTCTCTTTTCTTTAATTTTAATTCTGCCTGAAGGAAGAGAATCTATACTCTGTTTCCACCAACCTGCAACGCCGCCCCGAAATCAGTAATACTAGAAAAGTACCAATCAGCCCAACAGAAAAAAGGTTAGGAACGAGTTAAGGCTTACCGAAGCTACTCTGTTGAGCATCAATGTACTTGCTGCGCCAGGCACGTCACTGCCGTACCCACGATCGTGAAGAGGACCGTCGCACGTACCAAGGAGATGAACTAGACTCGTCATCATCACTGTTAGGAACACCGGGCAGCAAGCATGGGCCACAGTATCGCACTTTATAAACAGCGACGCCGAAACGGGCGGCGCGACAGCGTACAGCCGATCAGCTGGCCCGCCATCACACAGGCATGCCAGGTGCCGTAAAACAGAAATGTACCATAACGACCGTTTACGGTCATAAATACCGATTATTATGAATAAAACATTTAAATATACCTAGCACCTATCTCAGTGCGCGATGTTTTTATACTACTTACACCTACCTCAGTGCGCGAGGTTTTCGTATATATATGCAATTAATAATTAATAATATATCTATAGAGATATTATTGCACCAACCTCTTCCAATAATTTTACTTTATTTATTTACTTACATTACAATCTCTCTCTTATCTCTCTATCCTATCTATGGGGTAATAACTATGCAGCATAGGGTACAGCGTAAAAAAGAATATATAGTATAAGTGAGAATTTTTAATATATAGAGTATGAATTAGTCAGAAAAATAAGGCTGGAAGAAAAAAACACTATTAGTTTTCGTCGCTAAACTGAAAAATGAAATTTCAAAAGACGTTTTCTCGTAAACGAAATGATGATATGTAATGAATGTCGGCCTACAATAAATCGCTTAACAAACTCTTTTTATTCATATACGCAATTTGCATAATATATGTGCGCAATACTTTATTCCGACGTAGGCGAGGTTAATGATCTTAAAAATCAAACTATAAAGGGCAGCAGTAGCAACCCTCGTGGCTTTGTACACTTGCGACGGAGGGCCACTACTATAGCCCATGATTTCTTTTTAATAAATAAAAATAGAAAGAGTAAAAATAAAAAGTAACAAACCATTTAACATAGTCTCACCGTACAAAATAAAATATTAAATTTTAAATATTAGAAATAAAAATTAATTAAAGGAATTAGTGAATTAAGCTTGAGGAAGCTACGTGCCAATGAATTGGCAGCGGTTTTTATTTCCGACACAACGGTAGCCAGTTCTGGCAGTAGTCAGTTACTTTATGATCTCAAAACAAGGACACAAAACTCTTCATATTCTTCAAAACAGATTTTTAAAGTTTTTTATGTCCGAGGCTCGTTCTGCGGCCACGAAGCGATCACCCAACGGAATCATCGACTTTTTTCTTAAGTTACATGTAGTACTTTATCCTAATCTCAACTGTTGTCACTTTTTCGACTTGAAAAGTAAAACCAACGTTAAGATGCGAAGTGATCGACATTGGCGTAAGATATTTGACCTATTTCATATTAAATTCGCTTTTTTCTTCCGAAATGTGGGAGAAAAATATATGAAGAAATCAAGTTTAACTTTGGTCCTTATAATGAATTATCATGAAGTTGGAAATAAATAAAAAATATATAATCAGGATAACGCCTCACACTTTCGTAGCAAATAAGATATTGGAAGAATGTTCTACATTGGGCGCGTAAAATATCGATGCAGTATAATATATGATGATAATTATTTGAAAAATTCTTTTTAATTTGGACAATTGATAAGCTGAAAATGTAAATGAAATGTATCTATCGTAACAAAATAAATCAAAGATAGGTTTTGACGATATCAAACTTTTCGTTTTAGAACTCGCACAAATCACGCAGTGGATACTACAGAGCGCACAAGCCGCGGTCGCAATAACCGACAACGTACCAGTATCGAGGCCGTAGACTCTAGCAGCTTCCGGAGTCAACTGGATGGGCCAGAGTTCCCACAGAACCTACCAAATGGGCCAGTGCGTTTTCTTGGTGTGACACCCAACGAAGACAACGAGGAGATGACGCCCGCGACATTAGCATATCGCGGACGTTCTCGACCACAGCGGATTCAGGAACCAGCACCTGTCCAGGAAAATTACGATGAGCCTGTTAGCTTCTCGAGGAAAAAGCCCATCACTAATTCTTATGAAGTAAGTGTTTTCTGTGTCTTTCTACTTCTCTCATTAGCCACATTATTAAGGGAGCTGGACACCTTTTTTCTGAAATAAAAAAGTCATATTTTAATTCATAAATTTAACCTTATTATTTCCTACTTTTTATACATAAAAGGGGGTATATTTACCTCTGCATAGACCTTGGTATGAGCCCTTTATATGGTCCAGAACCATATTCATCGATGAGACAAGTTTTTTCACTGTCCGTTAGATTTAAAATTTTCCTGCGGATGGATTGACTCGAGATATGAAATAAATTACTCCAAAATAGTATAATTCCGAGATGAGTGTAGGGATTTTTGATCCGATAAAAGATTTTTTTACGGTTTTTCATGCATTTTTCTAAATTTTTGTCAATTTTTTCAATTTTTTCAAAATTTTTCTGATGTAAAATTTTTCCTGACATTTAATCCTAAATCCCTACGTTCATCTCAGAATTATACTATTTTGGAGTAACTTAGTTCATATCTCGTCGCAATTCATTCGCAGGAAAATTTTAAATCTAACGGACAGTGAAAAAGCTTGTTTCATCCATGAATATGATTCTGGACCATATAAAGGGCCCATATTAAGGTCTACGCAGAGGTATGCCTCCTTTTATGCGTAAGAAGTAGGAAATAATTAGGTTACATTTATGTATTAAAAATGACTTTTTTATTTCAGAAGAAAAGGAGTCTAGCCCCCTTACACTACTTATATAACAATTCAATGTCTACTATTGCGGCTATTACTAGACTTGCAACGTTGATTAGGATGTAAAAGTCAGAGCCAATTAAATGTCGAGTATTTTATTATTCTAATAAGTAGTAACATATTTATTGTTAAAAAGCTCATTTCAATTAAACGAATGATAAAATATCAATTTTTATGTACCTTGTTAGACCTCTGATGTTCAGGAGCGGGATCAACTTCGGCAACAGGAATTCAGTGGCAAGGAGGGCGTGTATGGTACGTCAATGAACTTAAATTCAAGAAACACACCAGATGATTCGTATACCGAGGCAGTGATTGAAACGACTGAAGTGCCAACCACTCAAGCCTCCCACGCTATGGACAAAGTTGCCCTTGATTTGTACGCATTTCTTCAACAGGGCCGCAACAACCTTGTTGACTTCGTGAAGGAGGTTGATGAAGCAATGGATAGTACCGACTTAGATGACGCTTCAACAACTGATTTACCGTACAGCAGTTTCACTGAGAGTACGACCCTTCTTGCTGGCCAAATCGAAGACGGTAACTTCACCTTCTCAGTTGTAACCAACGCCTCAACAACAAGCACTAGCACGACGAGCACAGCACCGACCTCGAGCACGACGCCAGTGCCACCCTTAACAAGTTCTGAGGAACCAAGCCCAACATCTGGTCGTGGTAAGTTCCGTAGGCCCAGCCTCACTGGGCACGCTGTCTCACGCAACCGCTACAAGTCAAGCGTTGTAGAGACCAGTAGTACAGAGGTGCCTAGCACGAGCGAATCGGGCTCGGGTTCTACACAGCGCTCCCGAGGCCGTTTTGGCGCTGTCGCGCTCAGCACCGGCTACAAGCGCACCCGGCCCTCTGTACAGAAGAACTCGCCCGTGCCTGAGCAGCCCATGCAAAAAGAGAGTGTAGAACATTTTCCAACGGAAATTAAGCCCGCCACTAGTCGTGGTCGCTTCCGTGGCCCCTCGGCAAGATCTGGAAATCAGACTAAGATGACAGGGATCGCACTTGAAAAGACGACAACTGAGTCCGAAAAGTCGGCACCAAGTCTCCCACAGGCAGCCAGCATCCACAGGCCACCTGGTCTCAACAAACTTGCTTCGATCAACAGGCGTCGAGGAAGCCGACCTGGAGCCCCGGTATCTGCCTCAGATCAAGGTATCCCAAACTATAAAAACAAACGATTTTTCATACGTAATATACGATTTTTTAACAATAATTATTCGTCAAAACAGAAGATCAGAAGACATTAGACCCTTTTAATGTTATTGAGGGCAATGTAGATAAAAGTAATTCAAATCAGAAGATCTTTTTTAGCCACTAAAATTTTAATTTCATTATCTATTATTATATTAGAATACATAAAGCTAAAACAAGTACAACTAGGTCAACGATCAATTCAAATCACTCCAAGTTACCAGAATAGTTCCAGGGATTTAGATCTCGGATGCAGCCCAAACTTCAGGATATCTTTTTGGTAGGAGGAACGTGAAAAGAGCCGCCATACGAGGCTATAAAAAACTCGAGTTATGGATATTTTAAGCTTTATTTTAAAAACATTCTTGAAAGAAAGTTCTTCTTGAACAGTGAGCATTTAGTTTTGTGAAATTTTAAATAAAATTCCAAAAAAAAACAAAGATTTTTTAAGGAGGCTAGACTCCTTTTTTTCTGAAATGAAAAAAGGCATATTTTAAAACATAAATATAAACTAATTATTTTCCACTTTTAACACATAAAAGGGTGTATATTTACCTTAGCTTATACTTTGGTATGGGCCCTTTATATGGTCTAGAAACATATCCATCGATGAAACAAGTTTGTCACTGGCAGTAAGATTTCAAATTTTCCTCCGGATGAATTAATTCCAGATTTGAACTAAATAACTCCCAAATAATATAATTCCCATGAATGTAGGAGTTTTTGATCCGATGAGAAAAAAAATTTTTGTTCTGTTTTTAAGAATTTTTCTTGATTTTTTCTATTTTTTTCTATTTTTTCAACATTTTTCTGATGTAAAAATATTTTCTAACATTTAATCCTAAAACCCTACACTCATATGAGAATTATGCTATCCAGGAGTAATTTAGTTCAAATTCGAAAAACTTAACGTTAGGTAAATATACCCCCTTTTATGTGAAAAAGTGGGAAATAATTAGTTTACATTTATGTTTTAAAATATTCTTTTTTTATTTCAGAAAATAAAGTGTCTAGCCCCCTTAAAAAAGAGACTTTTTCAAAGATTTTTCAGAATAAAGCTAAAAATTTCCCTAGCTGAAGCTTTTTGAGCCTTAGAGTCTAATATTGCGATTCGCTTCCTATTTCTACATCAAGAAAATATCCTACAATTTGAGCCGAATCCGTAATCTGGATTCTTGACACTCTCGTCGTTTGTATAGCAATATAGGTCCCAGTTAATGCAGTCATGGTCCTTGAAGCTTTTGAGGCCAAAATTTCCTGAAAAAATATAATAAGCTATACTTAGTTATCCGAATCCATCTCCAACCAGATGGTCCGTATATGCCTATGTCACCTATCATGTTAAAATAAAAATATTTATGTTCTACTCCAAAAATTATTTGACCCGAATTTTTTTATTTTTGTCTCATTAAAATTTCATGCATTCAGCGATGCTGAAAAATTCCCAGAAAATTCTTACATAAAAAAAAATTTTCCAATATAATTATCAAACTGCTACGGTTTTATCAGTTTTTTAAGCTTTTAAGCGTGTAATACATAATTTCACTCAGTTTTAAGAAGTGCATTTTTCTCGAAAAAACCATTTTTTTTTGCTCAATTTTTTTTGTAACGATAGAGGACCTAAATAGCTATCTAGACGGTTATGTTAGATTCCCAACCCGTGCCCAGGAATAGCGACCATTAATGAGATAATACACAAACAAATTTTTCACGCTTCACCTTTATATATAGTTAATGGTATAACAGTCAATATAAGGGTTTTTATATTTGTGCGTAAGCAATATATAGATACACATAGTATGTATTGTATTTTTTATTTTGTCTTTTAGATTTTTTATTTTTATAACTACCGTTGTTCAAGATGTCTAAAAAGGCGTTATCTCAGAGTCCGGCCAAAGGAAGCGTTATCTCGGAGTCCGGCCGAAGAAGGTGTTATCTCGGGGTCCGCTTAAAGAAGGCGTTATCTCACATACACATTTGTGCAACGCCTTCTTCGGCCGGACTCCAAGATAACGCCTTCTACGGATGGACTTCAAGAGAACGCCTTTCTATTCTAAGGTGAAGATACATGTTTCTTTAATCCATAAATGAGTTTTATGAATTGCAGAATACTTAGGAGGAGTAAGCCAATGAATATTTTTTACCTTTCTATACTCTTTTACGTCAACGTCATGTAAATGTATTATTTTAATTGCTTCTGTATATTTTTGGACGTGCTCTACAAAATCATTAGCATTTTAAATGGATTTTTCATAGGGCTCTCGAAGATTATGCGAAGTAGCATAATATTTATAAGTCCACCCACACCATCTACAGCTCCGTTGCCGTGCCCATAGCAGAGAACAACCATTTTATATCAAATGGTGCTCGTTTTAATCCTTATAATTAAAAGCGATTTTTAAAGTAGCTAACAGCACCATCTGATACAATGGTAATTTTTTTTATTGAATCACAACAATTCTGTTTCAAGTAGGTTATAATTTTTTCTACTGCTAACAAAGTATATGCTGAATTATGTTTTCGGCTATCACTTATGATTACAAAACTTTGTGTCAATCCCCTTGATACGACATTGCTGTGAAAATAAAAATTTGATCATTAACCCAATGATTTCCTTGAACAGCTTTATTATGTATCACAGTCCAGTTTTCAGCGAAGTCTATTTGAGGAACTAAATGATATGGGTCTTTTTAGCATTTTCTCTTTCTGCTTTTATAGCTTTGCGATGTATATTTTTTACATACATATGAGTACTAACCTTCATGGTCCGAACCGAAAGTTCATCTTTTAAAGCAGAAATTGACAGTGTTTTTTTAATCAATTTTCCATTATCCCACAAACCGTAAGTAATTTCTTTTGTGCCATCTATATCTTGCTGTTTTAAAACATGAAACGTAATTTCCTTAATTCCTGGTAAATTTTACATCCTTGTAAATAAGATAAATCAAATGGTTCAGAATACATTGTTGCATTTATTATTTGTGACCGAATTTCATCCAACTCTGTAACGTTACTCCCTCTGAAATTAATTAAGCTCATAAGAAATAAATTATAATTTGAGCAATAGATACAGAGACAAACTTCTTTGATGGGGCTAAGTTAAACATATTTTCGTCGCAAACTATAAAACTTCGATTTACCAATTCTTAATTCCGCATAATCCTTTTGAAATTCTTTATACGTTGCTTTCAGACTTCGTGTAAGAAAACGTTTAACTTTCTTCTCTTTTTTATCATTTATTTCAACGGTAACAACGTCACTATTAGGACTCTGCCTTGAACAATTGAAATCGTCATTTATACAATATTTCATAACAATTTTTTCGGTGCTTTCATCAATTGGATAGCCTGTGTATGCTTCTGGTTCCAACTAACTCCTTTTTCTTGTACAAGACTTTTTGCTCTTTCTATCATGTATATTGTTATGTCGCGAAATAAGGATGAAATTTCAGTTTTTGTTGAGGATGAAGGTAGCAAAGTTAGAATTATTATTTTTTCTGATATTTTGTATCCATTCTGTACAATGGTATACAGTTGATTCGTTTGCTGTTATAGAAACGTCATAAACATTGTTCAACTTCACATCAAGGGTATTAGACAACGTTGAAAGTATATTTTTTTTCTTCTTTATTACGTAATTTTCAATTGATTTTTTACGTATAAGATTGTTCCTCTTAAGAGACGATACACATCCTGAGAAATATGTACTTATTTCATTATTAAATCGTTGTCTCCGAATAGAAAGGTTTTATCTTGGAATGCAGCCGAAGAAGGCGTTATCCTGGAGTCCAGATGAAGAAGGCGTTATCTCGGAGTCCGGCTGAAGAAGGCGTTATTTTGGAATCCGCCCGAAGATGGCGTTATCTCAATCGCAAATTTTTCAGGCTCAGATTTAAGTAGGCAGCACTGCCTATATATGTAATATTCGTGTGAGATAAGGCCTTCTTCGCCGGACTCCGAGATAACGCCTTCTTCGGCCGGCTTTCCAGATAACGCCTTTCTATTCGGAGGCGACGAATACTTCCACGCGTTCTGGAGTACTTGGCAAAAAATCGTCATCTCTATCGATTACGTTTTCAATAACATTATCATCCGTGGAGAATTCATTGTCAGTGCTAGTCACCAATTCTTAAGCATGCTTGTAACAACATTTACACAGATAAGTAGAAGGAGTCAAAGGTAAATCAGGAAAAAAAAGCTTCAATCGATGAGCAAGATCCTCAAGTTATTTAAAACGTATGTAATCAGATTCGTAACAAATTTTGTTGTGCTTATATTGTGACAGGGTCACACGGAGCGCGAACAGCAGATCCGGCCTGCTAGGCGGCGAAAGAGAACACGGAGCACGCAATGGGAGAGGGGAGGAGAGAGAGAGCACGCTGCATGGTGGTAGTATAGAGTGAAGGCGACGCGGAGGGTGGGGGACGGGATAGAGTGAGAGAGAGAGAGCGCGCACCAATGCAACTATTAGACCTGCATGCAAGTCGAACGCGTGGGAGTAGCGAGAGAGAGAGAGAGGGAGCAGCGAGGAAAGATAGAGAGAGCGCGCACTACTGTCGCTACGGCATAGAGTATGCGAGCCGGGCCACGAACTATGAGACCGGTAGAGGGACGGCGGATCGACTAAAGCGGCCGCCGAGAATAGTCGCCTTTTAGGAATTGAATAAGAGTAGTGCTAATAGACTGATATACAGTAGGTTGATATATCAGATGGAATAGTGGTGAGTAGTCGGTCGTATAAGTTTGGGTGGCAGTTAAAGTGTTTCGTGTCGATCGGTGGGTATTGTGAGGGTCGAGCTACGGCCCGTTAT
>JAPYZO010007235.1:0-12312 GCA_030522905.1 Torymus flavipes | reverse complement strand
TACCTTCTTGAAGTTGTTCTTAAGCTGATATTTTTTCGAAGAAAACTATGTCGAGATCATACCAGTCTTCGTAGTTATGTATTTTTTGGTTATAAAGATTAATATGGGAGACAAGAATTAAAATCAAGATGAAAAAGAAGAAAAACATGTGTTAAGCTTTCACTTATTGTCTCTTTGGAAAAGTACTAATGCAGTTAGCAGAGTTGTATGTTATGGATACTGATTATATAGGTCGTGGATTATTGGATACAGGTTATGGATCATGAGTTATAGGTTATGGGATATGGGATACGGCTTATGGAATGAAGGATTTAAGTTTATGGGTGTTGGATATATAAAGGTTTTAAGAATATGAGGTTGAAGCTTCTCTATCTGTGTATTTGTGTCTGAGATTTTGATCAATTGGGTTCATTTTTCAAACCAAAAAACTTTTTTTTTAATAGGTAGCTTTCTTCTACATTTTTTATAATAAACAATTCATTTATGAATTCTATAAAAGATTTTGTAGTGCTTTTGATTACTTACATTTGTTTCTCAAAAATAGCTTGTTAACCTTTAAAACCTTTTTATTATTCGTTTATCTTATGATGAACTGACTAGAAAAGGGTGAGGTTTCCGAATTACAGAATCATAAAGAAAGGTCGTAATGCTAAGAAACTATAAAATTATAAATTATTGATTTCTTCGAAATTGACGAAAGTTCAAAGTTGGGCAATAAAAATGCATTGTTAAACCCCTAGACTGCCTGTATATTTTGGTGCACTTCCGTTGCTCAAATTTAAATTCTCATAAATTTGGAGGAAAATAATATTTTTTAATTCTACAAAAAGGAAATAAAAGCTTATTTTCTCTAGTTTTATTTTCACTTTTTGAAATAATATTTATATCTTACCAAGATTAAATGGTTAGTGTTTCATGAAGAAGTTTTTCCAGTTTTCTTTTTCAAAATAAAGCTAAAAAGCAACGAAATAATTTTTTACAATTAATTAAAGTTATTAAGCAATGGAAATTTTATCTAAATCTTTGTTATAAAGTTATTTGATACTGTAAAACAATAAACCTACACGAAAAATTAATATTAATTATTATAAACTGGAGGTAAAATCAAATATTTTTTTATTTCGTTGTACTACAACGTTGCAAACTTTAGATCCATAAAATGTACAGAACTTGAGCTTTTTCTACCGTCAGAATCTACTATTGCGGCTTTTTTTATATTTCTGCATCCAAAAACATATCCTCAAGTTTGAACCAAAAGAGATGTTAATAAATATGGCAATTCTTACACATTTTTTCACATTGTCCTGTAAATGACTGGCTTCAACAAAAAAAGATAAAAAATATGAACTCCATTTTTCAGCCTTATGTGAAAATTAAATTAATTCTAGACAGCCAATTTATTCAACATTTTAAAGCTCATCAAAATGGCCAGTCGACAAAGCCATTAAAAACCTAGTAACGAAGATTCATTATGGAGAAGAGTGAGAGACAGTATCACGTGGCATAATAACGATTTTTGTTTACATTCTCCAAAATGAGGCTTTAAGCTATCCAAAGACCAATAAATGCTGTTTATACTTTGGTACATAATCCGTTGTAATTATATTCTTTATAATGTATGATCAAATTTTAATGAAAATTTAATGCTAACATTTCAAGGTTAACGCCATCCTATAAAATTAAAAAAATTCATTTGAAAAAAATTTTTAGGTATAGAAGAAATTTATGGGAATCACATATCAGTTAATAGAACTATTGAGTACTTTAATTAATCCATAAGATGTCTGTCCTTTTATTAGAAAAAATGTATTTTTGTCGTCGCATGAAAACAAAAGTAAAAATCAGCAAATCTTATTAAAATTTTACAAAAATAACTTCGAGTAAATTTTTGAAGAAAAATTGTTTATACATGTGAAAAATGATTTCTTAAGATTTTTTCTTTTTTTTACATCTTATTTTTGACTTAAAGTTTGTTGGTTTTTAAAAAGCGTTGATGAGACTATTATTTATTAGTTAGTAATATGTTATATAAAAAAATTGGAGGAATCAAGTGCCAATAAACTGATTGTGAATTTTAAACTGGATGATTATGGTTTAAATATTTTGGTCTAATTTAATAACCATAAAATTCCTTGACATATCTTTTTTTGTCATTTCTAAGTATCAACCCCATTATTATCCTCGATAAAAAGCTAAGTAATAATTCTCTGACATTTCGGATGTTTTCATATCTAATTCGACGGGATTGTACAGTGAGAAAGAGAGTCCGAAAGCCATCCGTAACTCAAACAAGCGGGAGAGCAACAAGGAGAGAAAGCCTGGTTAGAGGGAAGGAGAAAGAGACCGGGAAAAAGAAGAGAAAGGAAAGGATCGAGTGGAGGGGAACGTACGCGCGCGACAAGGACGGAAGTCGAGAGAGAACGGATGGGACAAAGTGCCTGTGTGTGCGTCCGCACGTATGCATGAACCTTCTATACCTACCTACGTATACATATACGCGCGTATGAGAGAGAGAGAGAGAGAGAGAGAGAGAGAGAGAGAGAGAGAGAGAGAGAGAGAGAAATCGAGTAGGCGAAATACGATTGTGCGAGAGAGAGAGAGAGAGAGAGAGAGAGAGAGAGAGAGAGAGAGAGAGAGAGAGAGAGAGAGAAGGTAACGCACGAATTTTCAAAGGAAGTGAGACCGAAGAGAGAGAGAACACACGCGCTCCAAACGGAGATAGGGGTAAAACGGAGAGCGAGATATATTATAGAGAGGGGAAACGAAAGAGAGATAGAGAGAGAAGAGGAGCGAGATGAGAACAACGGTAGGGGGTTGAAACGGGTGATAGACAGAGAAGCGAAGAGAGGATTGGGTGAAGGGTGGGGGAGGTGCACGAGCGAGAGAGGGAGGGCGGGAGCACGAGAGCGAGCAAGAGAGAGAGAGCAAAGCAGAGAGTCGACCCGCTCTCGGGATATGAGGGTGTCGCGCAAGCCGGTCACGCTGAGGTTTCCATGGCAACGTCGGGCGATAAATCAAGCCGCAGCATCCCCGAGTAGGCGAGCATCGAGTCAGATAATAAAACCACACTCCGGGCGCGTGTATTTAAACACATACCTATACCTACCGGCGCGACTGCCTACTGCTAACTACTCCGTTCGAATAAAAAAGAGAGAGCAAAAGAGTAAAAGAGAGAAGAAGCGAGAGAGAGAGAGAGGAGAGAAAGAGAGAAAAAGTTGTTCAACAGTCCATTTACCTCGGGCTCTCTTCTTCTCCTCGGTGTTCCTTGCTCTCGCGCTCTTTCTCTCATTCGCTCTCCTCGCCCTTTTGCGCTTTCGCTTATTTTCTGTTTGCCTGTGATTTGACGATGCCTCGAAACTCCCTGACTACAGGTATATATCCTCGTCTCCTCGCCGCCTCCTTGCCCTTTCTTTCCCTTTACATGAACCTTCTCCCTCTCCGGCCTTACTCTTTATCTCGTCTTTTTCTGTTTATCTATCTCTCTTTCTCACGGTATTTCCTCGCATTTTCTCTCTCTCCCTCTCTCTCTCTCGCGCGAGGCTATGCTGTTTCTCCCCTCTCTTCCCTAACTCCCATCCTCCCTCTCAGTTACACACTGAAGGGAGTGTGAGAAAGAGATTGGACTTCTTTAAGGGGGACAGATCGATATTTTCTTTTCGCAGAAATCGATGAAAAATCGATTTTTCGCCTCTCGTGTATCTGTTAGCTTTTCTAAGTAATAGAAAGAGTTCTTAGAAAAAATAGTTTTGAGTATAGGTACATGCGTTAAAACTTTTAAGCCTTGACCAGTATTGCTTTAACTATTTAATATACGTAGATGGTAACAGTTAGACGATTTAAAATGAAGTAAATGATTCAAAACAAATACTAAATTCTAAGGTACGTTACAAAAAAATGCAGAATTTTATTTGGAAAATATTTAAATAACCAACATTTCTAGCACAATATTGATAATGTTAAACCAAGAATACCTTTAGAACGTCTCAGTCTATTTTCTTCAACAAAAGACTATGTGGAATTCTTATAAAATTCTAATATTTCATAAATTTTAAAATATTTGCTTGTATTCTAACCACAGAAGGTATTATAATCTATATCTTACTGTCTTCATTTTTTTAGCATAAAGACAAATCAAGCTTATAAAAATAAAACAAAAATTTAAATAAGATCATTTAATTATATTATTTGTAAACGACAGAAACATTAAATAAGTAATCTGTAATAAGTCATTTGATTTTGTAGCTTTAAAAATTATTATCTGATAGAATGATTTTGTCATGATATGTAGGTTAATGTACAAGTTTAAAATTAAATGACTAGAAATTAATCTTAATGTTATATAATAAGTAAGCTGTGGAAATACTTATTAACGTTTCTCTAGACCAATGTAACATAAAAAAGAAAGAAATAAACCTTGTATGAATTATTGTTCATAAAATAATTAAAACTAACTTCATTTATAAACCTAATATACAGCTGTTATTCAAAGTACATATTCAATATAATTTTACCATACATATCAAAATGTTATATCTTGAAAAGAAAACGATAAAGTAAGTTGAATGTGAAATAATTTTCTTTCACCAAAAGTTAAATATTCAATATTGTGATTTATATTTTATCATAATATAATACATTATTTAATACCCTCAATTATTAGATGAACAATATTGAATAAGAAAAACTGAATCCATTATATTATAAGACAAGAAAAAGTACAACTTTATTTTAAGGTTTATTACGCGCCAGCGGTCACGAGAGAAAGAGAGAAAAGGAGACAGAGGTAGGTAGAATGAGAGAGAGAGAGAGAGAGGCAAGATTTCTGTAACGGAGAAAACTCTCCCGGCGCAGTATTTCTTCCGTTCTTCCTTATGTATATACATACACACACATGTATAGCCGCATATATACACACACGCGCGCGCGTCTCTGTCGGCGCATCCATCTCTTTCTCCGGCGTTGGCGGGGCCGCGTGTGTGTCAGTTTGACCACCTCTGGAGCGAGAACACATCGCTCGCTGGCACTGATGCTCAACAACACAACACTTGGGATCGAGAGCTTTCGAATGCCGGCTTTTCGGGTCTCTCTCTCTTTCTCTCTCCCGTTGGTTCTCCATACACACATATATACCTACCGTGGGCCGACAGAGGCTCGGTTATGCTGCTGCGTGGCAGCAGCACAAAGGAATTCGGATTCTATTAGGCATTTTTACGTTGACACTTTCAACAGCGTGGAAACCCATGGTGGCGGCGGCCTCTCTTCCTTCTCTTATTTATCGGCGCTATGGAGAGAGAGAGAACGAGGCGACGACGAGAGGAGCGAGCCGCTCACGCGCTGAGAGCACGTCGACGCGTAAATAATTGTTTTCGTATTTTCCCATTTAATTTAGGACGTCGTTAACACTTTGTCATGATGGGAGGAGAGAAAAAAAAACATAGAATAGCCGCCGGGTGAGAGCGGTGGCGCGGGTAGCATTTCCACGCGATTGAACTTGAGCATTGTATCGGTTTAAATACGACGATTATTGAGGGATTTTCGTGTTATTCTTGAGCACATACGCGTGGTGGAACGTTACTGCGTGTCAATTAACACTGTGAGCGGTGAAGTATCTTTTTTGAGATGTGATAATCCAAGTAATTAGCTGCTGTATTTTAAAGATGTATTACTTCATATTGTACGGTCGTAAGATTTAGTTGTATTTACATTGAACAATGACTGTCGATAATAATTTTTAATCAACTAAAGTTCATTATTCTAAAGGTTTCTGCAATTATAGTTATAATGCAATAACGGTAATATATAAAACAAAAATGTTAATGGGATTAGGTAGAGTGATAAATGATGTTTAGTATTTTAATCTTGAAATTGAAACGGATTGATGAGCAGCCTACACTTATCGAGCTACACATTCTTGTTTTATATTAAATTTTTTTTCATTAGATTCTATATTCATCCGTCCACCACTTTGTAAATATAAAAATAATATTTACAGTATACTACAGAATAATGTGATTATAACAATGTAGTGCTTGCTTTTATTTATCAAGTAATTAGCTAAACTTAACATAATTTATATTAAGATACACATTTTATTCAATCCTAAGGTATAAAAGGTATAGAGTGAGTATTTCTCCAAACAAACAACAATGTCTATGGAAGCGTAATACACGGCTATAATAGGTATATTATTTCTACAGTCACTCATCTTTTTTTTCCCTTAGTATGTATGAATTTCTATTTAGATCTCACATATTAAATGCATATAAAAGCGCATGAAACATAAACAGGCGTGGTAATTGTTTGATCATGCCACAGCATTTTTACAATTACAATTATTTTATAACGCGAACATATTAAAAATTTATCGAAATACAATAACAAAGAATTTATAAATTTATGACATTTCATCATTTTTTAAATATAAAAATATTTCCAATGTATACCGCATACTATACCTACAGCTCTTTAAATCTCTCGTTTGGAGTAGCTTTCGGTGCATTTGAAAGGCGTAATTATTATTTGTAGAAAGTGAATGTGAGAGCACGTCGATCTCTGCGGCTTTTTATAATTTTGCGATGATTAGTAGGGGCACCTGTTGCGCTTGAATTTCAATATTGCCACGTTTTTACGTACGTTCGTACCCACTTAATATATTTGCTTTAGTTTTAATTCCTTCTTTGAATTTCAGTGTTAAACTGTAACAAACAACATAATGTCGTAACTTTTCATTGCATTTTTAAGTGCATAATATAACGTTTTTCCATCTAAGTGAAGGTGATGTTATGTAATACATAGTTCAATTTATGTAAAATGAAATCTACGATCGTTCACATGGCTGTGAAAGGTTGTTGTTATAGATATGAAAAATTTCGTAATTCATATTATACGATCTGTTAAATATAAAAAAGAATTTTAATTTTATGAAAGCCTATCCATATTTGTAGTCTAAGTTAGGTATATGTTATAGTTTTCCTAACTCTTTATTTACTTTTTCGCGAACTGAATGGTTCAATAGAAGCAATAAATACATTTACCGAATTTTAATTATATCATATTTCGAAAGCTCATCTCTGCTACAATTTTTTTGCATTATATAGGTCACACCAAAAGAACGAAGAGCAGGCACTGATGATAAACCAATGTTAAGTAGCTCTCAAAAACGCAAATAGATTTTGCAAGAGAAGGAAATTTAAAGTAGATGGAATAAAGAGCTTTAATTTAAGCCAAAAATCGAAACTTCTGTGCAAAATTATGAGCATTTAAAAATCACAAAAAATCGAAAAAGATTATTAAGGTGGTGTTATGAAGTCTCTTGAGTAAATCGAGTGTACAAAAACATAAATTAAAAGAGCCTTTTTGAACATATGTTTATAATATTTTGAAAATAAAAAGGTGAATTTTAAGACACTTTTTAATGCCACACTACATGATATTGAAGTTTATTTTACAAGAATTATTGTTTGATGTGTTTGAGTATATGATTTACATAGTTTTGCGTGAATTTCCATTGAAACGAGAAATTTGGCGTGTATTAACGTACTCTGATGATGAACTAACCTACTCCTTTCAATGTGGATCAAATATCTAAAAAATTACTAGACTTCATTTAACCTTTAGGGGAGGGTGGGGCACGATGGGGCTCCTTGACAATCACATTTAATTATATGATAAGTATGAGCACTTATGCATGAGGCAATTGTCTAAAAGAACTTTTCAAGAACATAACATACAACTGTAAATGTTGATATTTTTCATATTATTTAAACCAGAAAGTAAAATGAGACCGAGTTAAAAAGACCCATGTCACCCCACTAGTGGGGTATGATAGGTTGAGAATGGAGTGTGAAGAGTTGAGGAAAAGGCGTAATAGGTACAAGGGTATAATTTGGTATTTCATTTAGTTAGTAATATTTGAAATATAAATTAAAATAATAATCATACCTCTTTTTCATTTTATTCAATTGAAAATTAACATTTTCATCAGTCTTTTTATGTCATTTGTATAGGTACTACGTGATAAAATTAGAATAATTATATCTAACTCACTAAAAACGAGTTCTATAGTTTAAAACATAAAGTAATTTTTCTCAAAACGAAATTCGCGGGATGTAACTCTTTAACTTTAGTAACAGTAGTAGGTTGTTGGCTAGTGTAGTTTAAGGTTAAGCCGACACCGATAGTCTGTTATTGTTGCCCGTGATGCCCCGCCATTGGAAACTTTTCATGTCTCGCCTAGCAGATTTTTTTTTAATCGATGATTTTGAACAAATGAGAGGATGTATTATTAAACATAATCTAACTATAATTTTAAAGTAGAAGAACTGTACTTTCAATTAATACTAACGAGAATGACGTAAGAAAAATTATTTTGTATATTTCACCATTAGAAATCGTACTCTCATATCTCGAAATTTCTTCAGGATATTTACAATTTACATGGTTTACATACAAAAGTATACATTTTTAAGAATTTTTGTTTCTCGAAAATGAATGGGCCAACTTCGATTGAAAAAAAATACTAACAAATTTGCCTACATATATATGGAATAATATATATAATGGTCCGCATAAATGACATTTTCATATAGAAACAACTTAAAGTATTAAAAATTATGTAAATTAGCGATCTGTTGTGATTTTTCGCGATTTTCAAATGCTCATAACATTGCACAGAAGTTTCTGTTTTCATCGATTTTTTAAGCTCTTTTCTTGTACCTTTATCTTCTTTTTCTGCAAAACCTATTCGCGCTTTTGGGACTTAATATTGGTTAATCATAAGTGCCTATTTTATGTCAATTTTTCCCATATTTAATTTTTCCATGTTAAATTTCTATAAGGATACTTTTTCGAATATAATAACATGACCTATTAAACAAAAAAAAATTTTCAAAGTTTCAAGTATACTTATTTTCTTCAAATGTTTTGAGCGCAAAACCCGTATTATTTTACATATAAATATTTATCATTTTTAAGAGCTTAAAAATTTAACTTGATTCCATCAGAATTACGTTTTTATTATTTTACCATATCACCAGGATAGTGATCAACTAAGATGAAAAGTTACAGTACATTTTTCCCATTTACTGTTTTAAAATTACTTTTAACAATGCAGTATATCTCTTACATAAAAGAGATCTCTAACTTATAAACTCACTATCTAACTATTTCGAAATTTTCTTCCTTCTTCCGCGCTGACGTAATTGGTAAACAGTTTCTCACCATTTGCGGTTGAAAAATCAAAACGCGATAGTCAGATCTATTTATAGTACAATACATTTAAATTATTGTACAGTGAGAACACGCGAAAATGTTGCTACTTCGATCAATAGAACGCTAGAAATAACTTTAAATATTTTATCGTATAATTGATCAATGTATATATATTACGGAAGAGTATAAACCACGAATGATTCTAAATTTTACAATTAAATCTATTTCAAACCAAAACGTTGAAATGAAAATCTCGAGTACTCGAAGCATAAGGATATATCGTTATAAAGCATCAACCCACGTCTCTCTCCCAAATGTCAAGCATGAAAACTACGTGAATCGATACTTTAATAAAAGACACTCCCACTCACAGCCTACGAAAACCCCCACGGTAACATCGCACATACACACATACAAGCACAGCAGCAGCAGCAGCAGCAGCGGGCAAGGCTAAACGAAATCCTCGCGTAGCACATATAACTACCTTCCGCGAACACACACACACACAAACACACACATGCGAACACAGATACAAAATACAGAGCGCGCACTAAGTAGCTCAAATAATATCGAACGCGCGCTGGACGTGCGGGCGTCAGCTAGCATCGGTGTGGCGCTTTCTTGTACATACTTTCTAATAAGAGTTGCAGGAATAGCGTATATATAGGTGCGCGTGGGCGGTGGCGCGCCTTTGCGTAATTCCGCTACTACGCTGTGTGTTCCGACTACGTCACGGGCATAGTATACGCGCGTGTCCTCCTCTCATCGCAGGTATATAGAGGTATATTGTACGTTCATCCTCCTACAATCATCCTCCTCCTCAGGCGCGTGGAGTGTGTAAACGCGCAAGCGCGCACGCGCCTGTCTATATGGTACAGTATATACTATACCTGTATACAGTCGACGTAGGCGCAGCTGGTGGGGGGTGACGTCAGGGCGCGGGTGCCGGCCAATCGGCGCCTACCGCGGGAGAGATGATCGCATTTTGAAATCGCCCGATAAAGAGAGCCGCGTGGGCGAAGCGACCTCTGAGCCGCCCCCACTCGCTCCTTTCGTTGGACCGACAACTGAAAATGCTACAGGTATATGGTGTGACGATGTTATACGACGACGAGGATGATGGGAAGGACGTTGTCGTGGGTACCACCACCACCACCAGCCACGTAACTGCGCCGTAGCGACCGCCTGTGACGCATTGGCTTCTCGTGCGTAACTCTTTATGTGTGCAGTGTGCGTTTCTACTTTTTGCGCGCTCGCACACTTGGAGCGTTTATTTCGAATATGTGTGTACGGGGAGTTCGTTTTAGTGAGAACTGCTGCGGGATCTGAGAGTTTCTTCGAGCCATACGGTATTCGAAATTTTTTTTTAACCGTGGTTGGATAATGTTACGCTTAAGTAAAAGTATTGAACAGTTGAGTAAAATTATTTTAGCGAAAAGTATGTTAGTCAAGGTGGTGAAGATTTATAGGACGTATATTTGCAGAAGATATATGTACGTGAAACATTAAACGTAACGTCAATAATGACGAAGCTATAAGCTTTCAGCTGATTAAATTTTGTTCTTGTAATTGTCATTTTTTAATTAAAATGACTTTCTTTTATTTCTTGGTTCACTTTCCTAAATAAAACAGATTCACGAAAAGGGGCTATTACGTCAATATTTTGAAATATCTGTAGTATAAGATATTTGACATATGATAAAAAACAAAATTGATATTCATAAATATTTAATCAACAATATGATAAAGTACTTGTTTGTTTCATTGAAAACACACTTTGGATCATCCTTCTACGATTTTTTGGTTGTTGAAATTTTGAGAAATTTCATAGTTATTAAAATCAAATTTATTGATTCCATTTCGAAATTGGCGCTATTTCAAAGTTGATCCTAATTAAAAAAATTTATGTATTTTGAAGGAAACGTAACAGAATGACCCTAAATGGGTTTCGAAAAGAATAAGTAGTGCTACAGTATTTTGTTAATAAAAATGATGAAAGGACATATTAAACTTTGCTTTTTGATATTTGACTTCAAATATCTCAAAATATTGACGTGATGAATCAATTTTTAACTGAGATTAACGTTTAAAGACGACACGACACTGTTTTTCATTTTATGGGCCTGTATAATTTTTTTTAATATTAATAAAATATTCAATTTTGATGTTTCTTGACTTGAGTGACATCCAAAATACACACAGACATACGCACAAACACACTGTATTCCTACAGCATACGTCGACTATTTTAAAAAGCCTTGATTCACAAGAAATTAAAAAGAATATCTGCTTTAATTCTACAAAAGGTAAACTGTAATAAAAATTGATCGTAATTGTCAATTAAATTTTTTTTTTTAATAGCGTTTAACTCAAATGTACTAAAATTGCAAGATCATGAACTCATTAGAAACTTCATATTTATAGTCTATATATCAATATATATTAAATATAAAAGTTTCTCACTATGTCATATTCTACATTCAAGTTCTAAACATTCAGTTTACAGTAACCTGATGTACAGTTTTACAGAATGGTTTCAAAATAAAAAAAAATGTAACTATAAAAACTTCAACGAAAAAAATGGTTTTAGATACCATTTTTAAATACTATCGAAGCGAGTAAATCGAAGAGCTCGTCGATAAAACTGTATCCCCCAACAAAATATAACCCAATACCAACCAACAGGAGCTACGGAATTACAGTGTTTATATGCCACCGGAGGTGTTTAACACTCAAACACCTCCATTTTAAACAAATCTCCGTTTACCGAGCAAATAGACAAAACTGCGAAAGAGTGATAGAAAGAGTGCGAGAGAGAGAGAGAGAGAGAGTGAGGGTAGAGAAGAAGCGCGCGCGAGAGGATCTGTCATGAAATCGAGGTTACTCCATTCCATCGGGAAAAAAGCTCGGGCGCGCGCGCAAGAGAGGAAAAAAAAGCCACAGTCGCGCCGCGAGCGATATTGAAATTCTCAAAATCCCGCTCGCTAGCGCTCTAAACAAACATTCGCAGATAAAAACAATATTGAAGCCGAGTCAATATCTCGACTGTGCAGCAGCAGCAGCAGTGGCAGTATAGCCCGCCAACGAGAGGGGGCGAGCGAA
>JAPYZO010007233.1:0-14362 GCA_030522905.1 Torymus flavipes | reverse complement strand
TATATATATATAGATGAACTGGGGGGAGAGAAGCTTTTGTTGCCGAGCTGTCGTGTACCTACCTATAAGTATGCGTGCGTACTTACTGGTGATACGGAGAGGTGTACACTGATACGTATAGTGTAATACGTATGCTGCAGAACACCGACTTTTACGATGGAAGCGAGCTCAGCGCATGATCTTGAGTCATGTTCTACGTCGCGGCAGTAGGTTACGTGACGATTTTTGTCTCGTTGCTGGTAAAGGCGCGAACGTTTGAATTTTTTCAGCAATCATGGCGCCTGTCTTCTGCTATATTTATTTTGCGTTTTGGGAGATTGTAATGAGTGATCTGTAAAGGTGATAATAATATAAACATTAATTATCATTAATCATTATCATTTGATATCGGGTATGTTTCTAATGGTATAAATTACAGATAGCGGGTTCATTTGTTATTGTTCTTATCAACGAGCAGAGTGACTGATTTGCATTATTAATTATAAATTATATAACATATCTCACTGCTACACTGCATAAATTATGATAATGATTGATTTTGTAAAGAATATTTTATTGAAGAAAATAATTCTATAGGTATATTATCTGGGTAATTATATATATGATTAACTGCATAAGTTAATAATTGGAAAAAAAAATCAGCCCGTCCGACCGAGCATCCAATTCTGTTATTCAACGAATGCTCCGAAGCAAATATGTATCTTTCTAGTGCGTTTCCTTCATCTATTATCTTTTGATTATTTGTCATCCTCGTGACTTAACCAGCGTAATATCGGTAATAAATTTTACAGCCATCGTTTCACAGCATCCAATAAACACGGCATTAACGCTAATTACTTTCCTCCATTCTTGGCAGCTAATCCCTGAGGCTTCGCTACTTTCGAACTCCGAAATTCTCTGATAAACAGCCGCTAGACGTCAACTGACCTATGACAGTATACCCTGGATGCATCATGAGGGATAGAAAAAAACAACAAAACGGTTAAGGCGCGTCATATAGTCACAAAGTGAATCACACCGTCGGCATTCGCCATTTATTTTTACTTTTCGCGTGGGGGTGTGCGACGATGCCGTATCGGTGGGTAGCAGTGTTCTGCTTCGAAATCACGGATGATGACTGCAACTCTGCAACATTGCCGGACATTCCGGCGACAGATGGCGGAACCGTTCTGTGAAATTAGCGTGCAGCAGTCGAAATTCGTGATCACCCGAAAAACGAATAATCATGAATAATCCTTGAAACCACAGCCGAATTGTCGAATTAATGTTTGTAGATCGATGAAAATCATTAAGAATGCCATAGAACCGAGGCAACAATTAGATTTACTCCGAAATACTCCAATGGGCAAAAACTCTCGAAACAGACGTTTTCGCAACGGTATGTCGGTATCCCGACGGGGTGGCCGCGAGATGTCGCCGCGCACGTTGTCAACAAGCGGCAGACCGCTGCTGCTGCCTGCTACACGCACGCACCATCGGCCAACATACAAGGAGGAAATCTACGAGACCAGATCACCTGTAAATCCTGCCGACATCGTTAGAAATTGCAGAAAATCGTGTATTGCCTGATTTATTGAAGTTTATACCGGCAACGTGCGCCGGATATCCTGCCGCACACTGTGCATGTGTTTAAGGTACACGCATACAGTAATTAATATTCGCGGTTTGTGACACGCGCGCGCGCGTATGTACAAGTGCGGACTACTAACATGGTGTAAAAAGTGCGAGTGAGCAAGAAAATAAACTGTGAGGCACGCGGAGTGTAATGGAACTGTCGTTACCGCGGCCCATGACGAAACTCGTCTTCACGTCGCAGAAGATAGCCACCTGCGGCTTCCTCGTCTTAACCTAGAGCTGGAATAGAACTTGCCAGCACACGCCACGCGGTTCTCGCGCTAATTAGGTATGTTTTAGACGAGTATTCATTCAAAAAATTTTAAAAGCCAACGGCCGCTACGCGGCGTGGGAAAAAAAATTCGCCGCATGCGTCTGTGTGTATGTATCTATCGTGTACACACATATATTATACGGAGGGGGAGGCGCGTCGCTCGACTCACCGGCCACAATCTCCCCCGCGCGCGCGCGAGCTCGCGAATCGCGATTCGCCAATTTCAAGGAGTAGAGAGACAGAGAAAAGAACAGCGCGCGCGTCAGCTCCGTTGTCAGGATACATCGTCACCTTACCCGATGATAATAGGGAGTCGCGAAAAATCTTATTTTTCCGTAATTCTTTGCGTGTATTATCGGTTATATTATAGATGTAAACAATGGTGTCGGCTTTCGGGGCGCACAACGCTCGTCCGTCATTCTTTTTCGCGAGATTCCGTATTTATACGCGCTCGTAAACAGCTGTGATCGCTCGCACGCAGGGGGGCTAATAATAGCACACCTCGCGCGACGTTTTTCGAGATCGCACTGCATGCAGGCTCTGATTGTAACGGGATTGTATGCCCAAAAACGGCAGGTGCCTGTGTGATTATTGCTATCGAGGGAAGATTATAGGAACTAAAGATTCGGGGACGCTTACTTCAAACCGTTGCATGTGCAATCTACGTATGTGACTTTCTCGGCGATTTTTTTTCTGTATATGAGAGAGCGCTCTGCGCAGTGTTGAAAATTCAAAGTCGGCGATCAGGTCTGAATTATATTCCCGGAGACTACCTACTTTCTAACGCGTTTCGATAAATACGTGCCGCGAGGCGCGATATATAGGTAGGTGGGATTGTACTTATTGTGCACTCGCAAGGAATGCGCTTTATCTCCTTATCGAAATATGTCGCATTGTTGCGAAAATCCTATAATGGACGGGTCGCTGCTGCTTTCCATTGCATAAAGGCTTGAAAATGAGAAAGCCGGAATATAATTACACGCGACTGCTCTTTCAAAATCCTTTGATAGAACTAATTCAGGGAATGCTACTATCTTGTCATAACATATTCAGTCTACTTTTAGTGTTCCCTCGTCGTACCTTGTTCTTTTCATGAAGAACCGAAACTTATTCGATCAAACGACCGTCTCTCTCCGAGATTTCGACGTTCTGCCATGTTGGCCACAGCGGCGGCCCCCTCCAGTTACACCCAGTCGCCGCCGAGAGCTACTTTGCTGGCTCGCTCATTCTCCCCCTTGTAGCTTTCAACGCGGGGAGAATATATTTCGCGATTTCGGCTGTTGCACTCGCTGCTGGCGGCTGTTGCACGGCCATATGATATTCGGTGCACGTGGTATGGGATATCGCTAGCTTCCGTTCATATCTTCTGCTAGTGGCCGAAAGACTCTGATAGATTTTGGAGCAGGTTTAGATTTTGGAGCACGGTGGTGTAGTTTCATAAAGTAGTTTTCTTTTTCTTTTTTTAACTAGGATGGAGAGGTCGTATAATAGTTGCACGTTATCAAAGCCGAGTTGTTTTTATGAAACATTTGTTTTTTATCAAAATTCCAGGAATATTATTATGCGCCCGTATGTGTGCGATGATGTTTATGTATATATAGTTGGATAACGGCAGCCATTGACAAAGTATATCTGCCCCGACCTTCTTACGATTTTTCTTGCTACATCGACACTTTTGTTCGAACGTTGTGTTTACGCCGTTTTGTTTGTTTCTTTTTCGATATTTATATGAAAACGTTTCTATACACGCTCGATTATTTTATTATTCACCTCGCGAGTATTTGTTCTTTTTCCAGAATTGTTGTCGCGTTGGATATGACGCTTTCTGTTTATGAATAAGAAAAGTTTTGCTTTCTCTCCAACTTTGTGTGAAAAAAAAAATTGTAGTTTTACCTGCGGCATTGTTTTCATCGATGAGCAAACAAAGCTGCATAGAATAACTTCAATATTTTTTCAATCAATTTCTCAATATATCATCAACGTTTTTTGTTTTCCCACATTCATTTGAGATGTTCTACTACTGAAATAACAACAATACCATTAAATTATCTTTATCTAACGACACAAACCTCCTCTCTTTACCCATATTGTGCAACATTCCTTTCCAACTCTCTTCCCCTACACGCGCCCCAACCCTCCCTCCACCGCCATAACCCCTAAAAAAACGTGGTCCCTTTAATCCCACGCAATCCCTGCCGACATCACGTCTCTCTCTCTCACCCCCTATCCACACAATATATATATATATACCTGCTCCTATACCATATCCTAGCATCATACTGACGGAAACCTGACCGTCATCCGGATTCGCGCCTTTCTCGCTCTGCGCGAGGACATCCACCTATCCGGTGATGGCGGGGGGAGGCAGCCCTCTCTCTCTCCCGCGCGCGGGCGCCGCAGACGCCGCACCACACACAATCCACGCTCGAACGTGCGCCCGTCACCTGTGCAGTCGCCGTCGCCGCTCTTCTCGTCCTCTCACGATATAAAACATATACACGTATTATTATTATACTTGCGTAATCGCGATTGTTTACAAGTTATTCTTCTGACAGACAGTTTTTTCGTTGCTCGAGAGTGTGTGTATCGTCCGTGACAATAAAGCAGAAGGGAGTTGAGACAGCATCAGCAGCCGATCCGCGTATAGGAAAATATGCTCGCGAAGCCCCGCCAGCATCGTCGCCGTGCAGTTGTCGCAGTCCAGCATCCCCGGAGCTCAATCCCCGCCGTTATAAAACCTCTCGAGTCGCGAGTGCAGTGCTGCCGGTACATCGCCGTGCAGACCTAATAAAGGACCCACCTAAGCATTAATTAAGCAAGATATAGATAGACAGACACTTTGCGCATATATATACACACACAGTGCACTCATAAAATACACTCGCGTCGTGTCCGCGCAACATCCGTCACTGAAGATATCACATATACCATTGTAAACTCTCGTCGAGGGCTTCTCGCATAAAATATACAAGTAAGTTTTGTTATACAGTATACGATGAGCAACAATTAGCTCGGATATACTGCGTATAATATACACGTTCACTGTGTCAATGTGTCGAACGCGTGCGTTTGTGTATCATCTATATATATATATATATACAACACGAGAGAGAAACGTCGGCAGCTGTCATGGCGCGTATACCTACCTATACACCGCGCTTTCGCGCGCGCGCGCGCGCGCGCGCAGCTGTGTTGTGTCGACATACTTGACAAGTGCCGCGCTTTTCTACCATCGGAATGGGTATAATACCTCCTCATCGCGACCTTCATCAATGAACATCGCTCTGAAACAGCTCCGTTTTGCCAATTACCTCAAGTGCGTCCTTATCCGGGTAGTTTTGCACGCCAGTCGCGGGTAGTTTCGCGTGGGTGGCCGTAGGTGGGAAGAGGAGGGGGGCATCAAGTATGGCGGCGGCCGTGTTGCGCCACGCGCCATGTCTCTCTCCCTCGCGCCGCTATATCCCGCGCCCATTCGCTGCGCCGACGAGTCGTGCCCCTTTTTCGTCCGTCGCGACGTGGGTTCTCTCTCTCTCTTTTATACTCGTCGTCTGGCTGATGATGCGGCCCTCTCTTCCGTGTGATGAATACAGGGCTTCTCTGGGTGCGTGCAGCGCTCGGTGCGCGTGTACTCAGAAACGGTGTGGGTCCTATTTTGCAAAGGAGTTTTTGGTGTTTAGGTAATCAAGGAAAGATAAACGCTCCGGAATTGATTGCGATGAGTCGCGATTTGCTGTATTTTATAGGAAAACAGCGACGCAGTTATACTTTGTACAAGTGATTTCCTTAATTATAGAAAAATCGCGGTATTGATTTGAGGACGCTATTTTTAGCATAGTATATCATATGACCATCATGACGTCAGACGCGTGCAGTTTCGAATCGATAATTAATAATTGTTCATCGAAGAATAATTCATGCCGCTATGTGTGTATAGGTATATGATACTTTGTATATTATACTTATATACGAAGCAGAAAAGTTTCATGCGGGGCGAACCGCTGATAGCCGCTGACAGGTTCATTGACGTTTGTTTTATACACACTTGTGCGGCTGTTGAAAAACATATTTAGGCTTAACTGATAAGACGCGCGAGCGAGCGTGCGGACGACGTCTTCGCCGCAGCGCAGCTGTCGAATCGAGCGCGAGCGTCAATCCCTGTTGCTTTGCAACTCTAATTATTTCAGTATACTTATAACGTTTGGAAGCAGTGGAAAAAGTATCAAGTTCTCGAATTCGTGTAATACTTAAGTGCAGGAGTATGTTATAATGCACAAATATTTAGCGTAGTTTATCGCTGATAATACGTTTGTTATTCAATGTCACTCAATCCAAGTGAAAATTTCACCGAAAAAATCGATTGCACGAATTGCGTCACTCACGCGTAATTGTGCAGCTTGCCGAGAGAGAGTAACCCCCCGACACGCACTGAGAGTATGGCGTCATGTCGCTCAACTTCGCCGGACACGCGTATACGGAGTCTCCTGACGCGTCACACACATTTTGACACTGCGCGTCACCCTTTACCAAAAAAGACAAAGACTACACTATTCGTATACATTTCTTGCTTTTCGCGTCTCGATAATTCGTAGCCAAAGCGCAAACAATATGATTCGTCGTCGCGTGCTTGCGTATATTTAAGTCCCGTCGCGCGCATTGTCCCCCCTCGCAGGTGTCATTAACCGCTGCGGGGGTCAACCTTGAGACTGATGCTTTGTTCGCCCCGCGCGAATAATGAATTTTTCGCGAGCGTATATATTATTAGAAACACGTGAGAGAGCACATTGACTCTTCAATGTGTATATAATCGCGGAGCGAAGTTGCAGCAGCAAAATTTTCAGCATCGACGTTGGGGGAGTATAGAACAGTATATGGTTTCGATCGATTGGTGTCAATGGAGCGCGAGAGGAGGAGGATGCCTTGTTAGATGGATATTAATTTATCGCGCGTGTCAATTGATTCGGTTGTGCGATATATATGTATAGCGATCTTCTGGCGTGTAATATATAGATGATAAGCATTTGAAATTTGCGAGTGTCTTTGAATAAGAATGAAAGAAAATTAATTTTTTGTCTGCTGTTATCGACATTTGAAAAGAATATCTAACGCTGTATAATTCTTGAGCTTTTGAATCTAAAATAGTTTGCATTGTACACAGTCTTATCTTGAAGCTCAGCTGTGAGAATGGAAGCTCATTGTCATTTTAAAAACTTTCAACAGTATCTAATAATTCTTCCCATTTCCGGTAACCTAGAACTACTTTATCTTGTTATACTAATAAAAAACCACATTCAAACTTCACACATTTATTCACATAACCATAATATATAGTACAAGCCAAATCCTCCTCATAAACATCGCCGTTCCCACACAGAACACACCCAGATCCAACGACACTTGATCCCGCCAATTTATCAATCGCATCAACAAATCCCCATCATCATCGCCGCCCCGAAAATAGCCCCCGCCACGCATAAATTCCTCGCCGGCGTGCTGCTGCAGCGTCTGCGCCGCCGCCGGCGATCGTTCCACTATTCCACTTTCCTATACGCGCTTGCCGGTGATGTGTGTGCATCTTGCCGCACGCTCCTTGAACTTTATATCAAGTGTGTATGTGTGTGCTGTTTGCATTTTTTTTTATTATATGTATAATCGTACGGTATTTTTCCGCAGTGCCGGAAATGAAATTAGCCTAATTGGGATATGTGTATTGTGGGCGAAGAGGTGGCCGCTGTTGCTAAGGAAGTATAGTTGAGACAGTAGGTTGGTTATTCACCGTGCCCTATACCGGTAGTTTTTTTTTTCATTCTTCGTTTCAGGTTCCTGTAACCGCGCCAGTATCATTCGATTATAAATTTAAAATCGCACCATCTACACCTTTACCGTACGAAAATTCGGCACAATGAATTATACAATAACTATACTATATGCTACTCCACTTCTCTCTCCTCACAAAACCAAGCCATTACTTTCAGTTTTCTCCGCACCGCGCGAGACCGAACGGTACACTGTAATATTCTCATCCGCTCCCCGAAACCGCGTCATTCTCCGAAAAATCCTCTCTTACAACCGGGCCAATACTCGCGCTCACAGTGACTTTCTACTTTTTTTCGTTCGCGAAAAAAACCGCGCTCGCGCCTCGGCGACGCCGCCGTATATAGGTTATCTAACGGAGGGATCTTTGCGCGACTTTTTTTTATCTGTCCTGCGTGTGAGACGTTCGTTTTGTTGTTTGCGACTACATTGTGGGTTATGGGAGTGGGTTAGTTAGTTAAAGATTTGACGTATCAATGTCTGTTGTATTATTGACAGTTTGGTTATCGGTTGTTTGCAGGTGGTATTAATTGCTTGGAGTAGATTATATAGAAAAAAGAAAGAATTGGGTTAGTTGGTTAATATATATTGTCTTTGTTTGAATTTAGAACAATGTATTAATCATCGTTAAAAGCTTCTTTGTTAAGAGTTTCTTCGGTACAAGCAAAATAGAAACCACGCGAAATCTGTATCGCCCTTATATATATATTCGACTTTTCAATCCTTTCAAAATGACAACTTTATCTCCACCTCGC
Organism: Torymus flavipes; assembly: GCA_030522905.1. Taxonomy (NCBI): domain Eukaryota; kingdom Metazoa; phylum Arthropoda; class Insecta; order Hymenoptera; family Torymidae; genus Torymus; species Torymus flavipes. The sequence goes on along the minus strand of JAPYZO010007233.1, from coordinate 5,908 downwards.
AAAAATCAAACATCTCCGCCTCCTTTTTATCCACTTATTCGTCAACCTCACTTAAAACAAGTCTCTCGTCACGCGAAGGCCGCTGGTAACCGTAATTGTGACAAAAATCGCGTCTCTCACGACAAAAGGACAATCCCCGCCAAAAATATATACGCCGTATCGCATTTCCACCTACAAAGCGATCGCATCATCACCAAAAACGCATCAGCCAATCTCTTTGTAAGCGCGAGCGCCCTTTTCTTTTTCCTCGCGATCACGCTCTTTTCTCGTCGTCGCGCGCGCTATGCTATTTTTGCGCGATTCCATTCCCGTTCGCGCGAAACCTGTCTCTCTTTCTTCGGCGAATCCTCGAACTCGCTCTCTGTGCGTATGTATGCGTGTGTGTATATACGTATAGCGGGTGTATGAATGTTCGATAAAGAAGTGCGCGAGTCGAGGTGAGCCGCCGAGCTGCGTTTTAAAAAGAACTTGAATGTGTGTGAGAGGCGGCGAGGGCGGATGAAAAGGCCTTTTCGCGGCGGATTTTATTTACTTTTTCAAAGGCGATCAATTGACGCGAGTAGGAATTTTTTTTTATTCAAGTTCCGTGATCCGGATGTCAATGTGGCTACGAGTACTCATAAACATGATATACCTTTTTCATTTAAAGTTTAATCATTGTAAAAAAAAATTAACAAACTTATTCGGAAAACCAATTACATCTTAAAAATGTTCTTATATTTGTTTAAATAATGTTATACACAGAACTAATTCTCATGCCTTTTTTTTAAGGCTTCGTTTCAATGAATAAATTAATTCACATTTCTCAACTTCATCATACACCAAACTTCAAATAAAATCAAATCACCGTCATTTCCCCAATCTCAAACCTCGCCGAGCCATTTAAATCCCCCTGCACTAAAAATTCCACACCGCTCCGAAAGGACAACTTCGTCGCTTATATATCCGAGATCGTGTCCCGTACGAAGGTACACGCACACATGCACAAATCCAATCCACAGGAGACCTGCGGCTACGTGACGAGCGCAAGGTGCCGTCGCCACCGCCGCGCAATGACGTGTTTTCTGTACTGTTAGGTCACACGATTCCGTAAGGGGCAGACTCACGGCGGTGGCGGCGGCGGCTGGAAATTCGAATATTCGGGTCACGAGAACTCGTTGGTGCCTGCTGCTGCTGTCTGTCTGTGCTGCGGTGAGACATTTTTCGAATTCCGGAGGCTACGAAATGGTGTGGTGTAGGGTTTTCCCGGGAACGTGTTGGTTTTGCGAGAAGTTTTTTGAATGGTTTTTTGCCGGTAGGTTTTGTGGTCGCCTTGGCATTCTGTTAGGTTTCAGAGTGTACTTAATGTTCGTTGGCGAGGAGGCGAATTTTACTGCCGCGAACGGTAAAAATTGTGCCTATACTTTCACTCATGCGCGCGCACGCGAGTGAAATTTTCTCTGCGAACGACCATCCGACTTGGTAACAGCTGAGCTGAACGAGCAGCTGGTTATGTAAAGTTACAGAACGTTCCATTTGAAAATTAATGCCATTCATTGTTATGTATAGAGCGTGAAGTTTGACGAAGCAAAGGCCATCGTGTATATGTATATATACATTTTGACATATGGGAAGTCGCTAATGACACTTATATCATAGGAAGTATACTAATCAGTACGCGCGGCCTTTTACAGTCACGGTCGTATACGAAGGTCGAAAAAATTAGAGCGTCCTCGTTTCGTTTTTTTTTTCTTTTGTCAAGATCACTTTCTTCTATTACCGATATATTACATCTGTTTCATCTATAACTTTCTCTTGCGTACAACTAAAACCATCTTTCGACAATTCGATTGATTCCCATCGTTCCTCTCGGCCTTGACAAACCGCAATCTCGCGTCAACAACATCAGCGCAAGCTGAAATCATCACTCTCAATTCTCACGAAACAACAGAACACCCTGCGTAATACTGCAAACGCGCCACATTCGATCAACGAAAGCTCGCGCTTGTGAATAAAATCCTGCGCTCGATGAATGTCACGCTCTCTCCTTGTTAATCGATAAATCCACAGGACACATGTACGGCGCAGGGCGCGAGTAGCGGAATACTGTTATGTCGATATAACGTCCCGAAACGTCAAACCAGTTTTTTCTTCTGAAAAGATATCCTGCTGGTGGTTGTGTGGGGTACGTATAGCTATCGCGAGGGAACGGTAAGGAGGTAATTCATACGGTAGGTCATGCAGGAGAAGGAGGATGGGCCTATTGTTCGCAATGTTATTGCGATTAAATTGGGCTTTGCACATTTAATGACAAACTCTGTATATTTTTTCGCTTGTTTGTACAGAAAGGAGTATAATTAATATGTTTTTGAATATAGTTGCTTTTATATATATATCAGAGTAAATTATACTTTCAAGAAAATTTGCATCGATGTGTATAATTTATCAGTCAGACTTTCGCAAAGAAGTATCAATCTTGTATCTCTTGACACTTTTTTCATCAAACTTTTTTTTTCTAAAAAAAGTTATTCAAATTTATCTCGCGAAATCCCCAACTATATCGCGAATATTAAACACATATCCAACAGGTATGTATGCATGTGCTTGTTTGCCAAACAAGCCTCTGGACCGCCTCATTAATTCAAACTTCACCAGCTCCCATCCGTTCCCCAACCTCAACTCTTCGTTTAAAACCCCAAACCCACAAAAAAAATCCGCGACTTCTCAGCACGACGCCCCAGGAGAAAACCTGCCGCACCGGCGCCTTGACACAGAAAATCGCCGGCCGAAATTCGATTTCCAACGTAACCGCGGCGCTTTCGCTCTCTCGCGCAACTTTATACACCACGAGCGTCGTCCCTTGACGTAACCGCCTCGATTTCGCTCCTTCGTGTATTATAACAAACTTTCGCGTCTCTCTCTTCCGCGTCTATATCTATACCGAAAGGACTTTTTCCGCCGAATGACAGCGAGAGTATAATAATCCGAGAGCTGCGCTCGCGCAACGTAGAGAGCGCGGGAGAGAGAAATGAAAGTATCGTGGTAGTGGGTAATCGTGTCAGGGACGTGCGCTGCTCGCGAGTGTAGCGCGCGTTTCCATTTTAGCCGGCGTAGAGTTGACTTCCTAAGGAGTGTGGGAGAGAGGGACATTCGGAAATAGATGGGGGTGTTGTTTTCGTTGAGAAAGAGAGGAGGGACAACAAAAACGAGGTTGGAGAGGAGAGAGAGAGAGAGGTGATAATGACACACGCTAATCGGTAATGGAGCCGGTGAGCGACGAGCGTCAGCTGACGGGAGTGTAGGAATGTAGGCGATGTTGTGCGGGTTAAGATGTGAGGTTTGGTGTTTGGATATATGACAGCTGAAAATTTGCAAAATTATAATCTTGTTATATAATAAGAAAATAAGATTTTTTTTATATAATGTGAAGAATTCAAAAAAAGAAATCTTAGCACTTAAAATACTTTCAAACGCCAGATTTTACAATGGCAATAACCCGAACCAACTGATTTTTACGATTACGCGCAGCTCACTCAGCATTAACGGTTACTTACACACTAAAAGAAAAAACTGTAAAGACAATTCCGAGACAGAGTGCATGAGTTGTAGAAGTATTATAGTAAACCGTCACAGCGCGCGCAGTCATAAAGCGGATATATACCAGCGCTCGCGTCACAGCATTACGCGCGCAATTAGCCGGCGCCGTTTCGCGCTGTATATAATTGCAAAATAACGCAGCACTGCTACAACTCGTCATTACGTCTTTAGGCAGATTGGCACTTATACCTCCGCCACTGTACATTTACACAGGTGTCGATGAGCTCGGTGTACAGCAGCGAGCAGGAAAAAAGAATATAAAAGGCGATTGATTGGAATTATACATTATGCGACTAATTCACGTTCCCGCGACAGCGTCAGCTGAAATAATAATGTACATGTAATCTCGAGTGTGTCTTCGCGGGGTTCTACCAAATGTAGATAGAGTGCATATCTTTTGAAGAGTGTGTTGGTGTACAATGTGATTGCGAGGTTGCTGCTTTCTTCTCCGGCGAGTTTATCTAATCTGCGGTATACGAGGTCTTGGGGGGAGAGACACTGCGAGTGGCATTCATCGGCGATGTTTCTATATATATGCGTATGCAGTGTGGGCTGACTTTGAGAGGAGGCTGCTGCCAACGTTCGAACTTGAGTTAGTAGCATAACTTCACTGCGAAGTTGTTTGAAAATTTAGTCTTTTGGAAGAATGATTTAAGAGACGACAATTGCTTTTATTTTACGGCAATGTATATATCTTTGAATGCGCTATTAGCTGTAGCAGAGGTATAGCCTTATGTTACCATGTCTAATATATTAGCTTGCGCTCAAAGTAAACATTAGATAAAACTAAATCAACGCTTTTTACAAGCCGCAAGAATCACGTAGATTGACAACATGATGGAGGAAAATGCGGTAATTCCCAGTTGCCAGGGCATTTGAATGGCTTATATAGCCTTTGAGTCGTCTTTCGTATACTTTATCGCATGCATTGATGCTAAGGATATTGTGGATTCCTTGAAGTTGTGCATTTCACTTAAACTATAGAATGACAGTGATTTCAGGTTTAGCGTTTGACAATGAATATGAATCAGAGGAATAAATTGTCATCAATAACGAACAGTGATGAGTTTGTTTGCTTTGCTTAGTAGCTGGTAATGGTCCATTTCTGCGATTCGTGTTTATACTTCGTAAAGATTAAATATAATACTCTGTTCATAGAATCAGACTCTCGTCAGTATGTCATAGATATTGATACCATCATATAATTATGAAATAGATATTTCAAAGTAAAATATAAACAACAATTGATTTCTCGTAAACATGTAGAATAATAATCATTTCAAGCATATCTTTTTCATTAGTTATTAATCACAAAAAAACAGTTACAATTAAAACATACTCCACCTCTAATCAGTTGCACATTTGTAATTCACGTACGAAAATCCCTCTCTCTCCTCAGGACACACAATGAGGAAAAGGATAATACCAACCTACTGCACGACCACGCGCACGACTCCTTATCTCTCTCTTTCCCCGCAACTATACGGCGCTCGAGACTGAAAGTTCGGTTTAGCGGGTAACGGTGTCAGGGACGCGCGCGCGCGTATAATACACACTCACCACCACGCTCGCGGTTCTGCATACTTTGCGAATTCCTAGAGACGCTCGCGCGGCGCCGCGGATATGTGACACGGGGAAAATTTCGATCTTGAACTTGGCAACAGTTGGTGACGGAGACACAGAGAGAATGTAGGCTAATCGGTATGGGCGCTTGCGAAAGTGAAATTTCGGGGGCGACGATTTTTTGTTGTGGCCCGCGCTGGTGTAAGTATGTTACGCGTGTGGCTGTGTATCTTTGAGTGGGTGATTCTTGCGTGCCATATGGTGTACATATACAGTGGCTTTACTTGGAGCGCTGATGACACGGTTCCGTTTGGACGCCATACGTAATATACGTCGACGTGACAATTAGCCTCATCGCTAATTACGTCGACGTGACAATTAGCCTCATCGCTAATTCCCAATATAACACACTGTTATAAGAAATACAATTACATATTCTCGTACAATTAGATCAGTCAGAAACCAAGTGCCCGTGGGTTTCACTTCAAAAACCTGGCGCATAATCCACTTTCACTCGTCGTCCGAAATATCTCTCTCTCCAATTCGGCCTCTCTCGTATATATATTCAACGGCGATCGCGAGAAAAAAGACCGAAAGTGAAAGCGCTCGTTGTCTCTTACTACTCACAAACACACACACGTGAATGATAATGATTCGCTTATCGGTTCGCGATACACGCCTAAATATAACCAGCGCGATTCGCAATCTTCATCTTTTCGAGTAAAAAACAAACAACAAACCGTGGCTGTTACACAAGCGCGCCAGAAGG
>JAPYZO010007229.1:0-11431 GCA_030522905.1 Torymus flavipes | reverse complement strand
ACTATTTTATACTATTAAACACTAAATCTACACACAACATTAATATTAATTAGTATAAACTTGAAGTAAAATGAATTATTTTTTTATTTCGTTGCATCCCAACGTTGCAAACTTCAGACTTTAATTTTTTAATAGTTCAGAAATATTCATTAACAGTTAATATTCGAGTATTTTTTATCGTGCAAATACTGATAATACTGATTGTTAGTACAGTCATTATTTATAATAATATTATTTAATTGTTGTTGTGCATTTTAGAAGAACTATATTCTAAAACTAAACTCTAAAATTTGTTGACAACGCTTTGAAGAATGCTCTAAGCTTCAATTCCATAATAAATCGCTATTTCCCTTCTATAATGAAAAATCTCTCTTATAAAATAGGATTATAATAGGAAATTGAAAATTGTAACGCAGATATCTAACAAGTTAGGCACGTTGTACCTGTTGAAGGGTGACAATAATGTGTTGGTGCGATACATGGATCGGTATAGTTTGAAACTTATCGATAATGAATGACCGGTTAAGGTTTTGAGGGTTTTCAATCGATTTTTTTATTTTTCGGTCAAAGTGACTGGTTGCATTTCCAAATTATAAATTAATTAATTTAAAGACTAAACTTTATAATAATGATGTAATATTGATGTTAAGAAAATATTACAAAAATGCATTGAAATGAAAATCATAAAATATGCTTAAATACATACCGGTAAATGAGTATTACGGATCCAGTGAATAAACACGATTTTTTTTTACAAATTCTTTGAATAAAATCAGCGAAAAATACGTCACCACGCGAAAATCGTGAGTTAATTATGTAAAATAATATTTCGTAATAAAAAATAATAGTGATAATAATAATCAATTACAATCATTTGTTTGAATATTTATTATATTATTTATGCAATACTAGAATAAACTTATCAACGCAAGATAAAGCATTAAAAAACCGCATAAATAAAGAAATGTTAGTCGAAAAAAAAGAAACAGGATTTTATACTCATCTTTAAACCCATGTAAATATTGAAGAAATAAAATTTTTTTCGTTCCGATAAAAAGCTAATGAAAGCTCGCATGCTATAGTTTTATTTTTATTTTTTTTTAATGTATTTGTAACTCTTCCTGGTAAAATAATTTGTTTATAAAGGGATCATTAAGTATTTTTTAAAATAAATTTGCTGTTGGAAAAAAAGCTTGCCACCGAATTTACCTCAATCGCAATTTTTTTTTTCATATTCATAATGGTCCAGAGAACCAAAAAATCTGGTCTGATGTGTCCAGCAAAATTTTTTATTTATTTTTCGTACCCAATTGTTTGGTCATTTCAGTAGAATTGATCGTAGATTTGACTCGCATGTCCAAAACTTCCCCTCTACATACACACGCACTCATACGCTTGGCACGATTGTTGCTAAAAAGAAAAAAGGTTTGCACGCGAATATGAGTATAGAGCCAGCGGGATAAGCTGGGGTACTGCAAGAAAGGAAATAACGGAAAGAGACTAAGATAGTTAACATGGAAAGTAAAAGAAGGGCCGCGAAAGCTGCCGAGCGAAGTGTTGCGTAAATTATTTTTGGCCCAACAATTTTGATTGGCGCGTTGAATGTGTTGCATGCGTTGGTGAAGACGTTGCTCGTCCGTCTCTGGGAGGGTGTGACGAGTGGGTGGGAACAGTCAGTAGTCTAACCTTGCTTTGCTCTGTTGTTTTGGGTGCTGTCCCCTCGGAAGGCCTAGTCCAGGAGGCGTCGGCGACAACGGTGTGCAGGCTGTGCGCGGCAAAGGGCTGCCGCACGTCGTCTACTGCCGCCTGTGGCGCTGGCCGGATCTGCAGTCGCACCACGAGCTGAGGGCCATCGATCACTGCGAGTACGCCTTCACGCAGAAGCGCGACGAGGTCTGCGTCAATCCCTACCACTACCAGCGAATACAGAATCCAGGTATTGCATTATTCTACTTTCTCCTTCGCAGGCGAATCTTTCGTTTGAGAGAGAGAACGAATGTCACAGCGAAAGCACACAAATTTCTAATGTTTAAGTTTTGCCACCTATCTTGGTACCGCGACACAACCTTCCTGGCGAAGAGTCGACGACGTGCACGACAATCTACAACACATCGCTGGAGGAGCTGAGCGCCAGCGTGCCGGAGAACACGAGCTTCCACGCGACGCTCGGCCACCAGCAGCAGGCGCAGCACAACCAGTCCGGGATCCCGCACTCCCCGCAACAGCAGCAACCAAATACCCCATACCAAGGAATGCAAGTGAGTATCCCCCCTCTCCCGAGTGAGTATACCTAATAATTGTAAGAGGTCACTGCTAATAAGAGATCCCTTGATCTGCAGAGCATGCAGGCTACGAGTCCAGCGAGCGTCGGCAGCCTTGGCAGCGTCCAGGGCTCGCCCCACCCGGCGCCGGGCTCGATGGACCCGCCCGCGGACACTCCACCGCCTGGTTACATTAGCGAAGATGGCGACAACATGGATCACAATGACAACATGTCGCTGTCGCGCTTGTCACCTAGTCCCGTCGACGCTCAGCCGGTCATGTACTGCGAGCCCGCTTTTTGGTCGGTTCCTTCCCCCTTTTCCCTATAAAAACACGCACGCACGCACGCAACGCACGCACGCACGCACATATGTGTCAATTAATAACGATGTACACTTCTTTGCCACACAGGTGTTCCATAAGTTACTACGAATTGAATACAAGAGTAGGAGAAACGTTTCACGCATCACAACCGAGTATAACAGTGGACGGCTTTACGGATCCCAGTAATTCGGAACGCTTTTGCCTGGGTCTTTTGTCAAACGTCAACCGCAACACAGTCGTCGAGCAAACTAGAAGGCACATTGGTAAAGGCGTTAGATTATACTACATTGGAGGAGAGGTCTTCGCCGAATGCCTTTCAGACTCCAGCATTTTCGTTCAGAGCCCCAACTGCAATCAACGTTATGGCTGGCATCCAGCTACAGTGTGCAAAATACCCCCTGGTCAGTAATCATCCATTTCCAGATTATACCTAAATGCTCATCCAATCCTTGGTTTGGTAAATGATCTTTTTAGACAAGATATGCAATAGTATTATCAAAATTTTGCATTTCAAACTTGAATTAAAAAAGAAAATCTTCTACCAAGCCGGATAAAAACATCATTCATAATATCTACTCTGCTTCTCCTCACAGCTTATTAATAAAATTTGATTGCAGGTTGTAATCTGAAAATATTCAACAACCAGGAATTCGCAGCTCTGCTCTCCCAATCAGTGTCACAGGGCTTTGAGGCTGTGTATCAACTGACACGCATGTGCACGATTCGGATGAGCTTCGTAAAAGGCTGGGGCGCAGAATACCGACGGCAGACCGTCACCTCGACGCCGTGCTGGATCGAGTTGCATTTGAACGGACCACTGCAGTGGCTCGATAGGGTACTCACGCAAATGGGATCGCCTCGACTGCCCTGTTCCTCCATGTCATAAAAATCGGCAAGGCTCGACAAGGCAACGTCGAAGAGTGTCTCTCTGTTCAAACTGACTCGCAACCCTGATACGAGCGCAATCCAAGTATACGCCACTTGCCACGACTAACGACTTTTCTCTTATTCAGCAGCGAACAGCGACACCAGCTAAAGAGGAAAACTCGAAACCGCGATTATTGTACGAATCCTCTTCTTTTTTATATTTGGCATTAGTAAGTGTAGTAAGAAAGACGCCAGTCGTATAATGCAAGCCAGGCCAAACAGAAGTTATGATCTGCACAGACACGTATATAGCCTCGTCGCAAAGTTACAAGGTACTGGGAACATTTGTTTATCACTACTTCTTTACTTACAACTGCATTTAATGATAATGTCGTCTCGTCAAGATTGATACAAGTGTGGCTCAGTTATCAACATTTTCGTCGTATGTTGCTTCTTCGTCGTTTGTAAATGACTAAGGCTAGAGCGAATAAACTTCGTATTTCCTACGACATTTTGAAAATCCGAACTGGTTTTACACGATGATCACATATTTTTACAAAGCAGAACAAATGTCAACAAGCATTAAGCATGTACATATCCGTGCACACATCAGCAGAGCATTACGATTCAATTAGTATATATGTATATGTACATCTATTTGTATGTGTATATGTATATTCTTTGATAAGGGATGAAAAACAGTTAATATGAGTTTACATGAGCGCGGAATGTGTAGTATTAAACTTCACAGCGTACCTAATACTTTCATTCGAAAAACAAAGCAGCCTTTGAAATATCGATTAAAACGTTCATGTTTTAACGATGAAAAATTATTAAATTAAGTATTCATAGTACAAATTTGTATAGAGTACAATGGTATTTTCTGAAACAAAAAAGATTATTTAAGTTGTTTCTTAAAACAGTTTCTCGTTGCATGAAATAAAAAGATATTTTTCGTATATAAAATCGTGAGAATAAAATGTACAAACGTAAAATCTTTCCATAATTTCAAAGACTACTTTGCTTTTTGACGTAGTGCCGCATGTTAAAATAAATTTTGTGATGCGGTGCAATGAAGTATGACAAAGAATTAAGCTTAGGGCACAGAATCATCCTCACTTTTTAGAGGAAATGGAAATATCGCTACGTATAATGGTGTCTTATCTTAACTAATTGCTATTCTTGCTACAAGTACGAAAATAATGTACTTCTTATTCAGGATGTCAAATGGGCTATGCACATGCAATTATAAGGAAGAGAGTATCTTGTTTACTGATATCAACATTATACACTCGGGTTATAGAAAAGAGGTACTTCTGATATAATTTAGAAGTTAAAGCTTAGTTTTCAATTGAAAAGAAAAACCAGTTGATGAATTAAAATTAAATTTTACTAGAACTTTGTCAAATAAATTTGAGACTTATCACGTGTAATTTAGTTACAAACCATCTATTTTTTTTTCATTTAAATCAACACAAAAGATTATTAAAAATAAACTTATAAAAATAGGTTTTATACTACTCTAACCTCAAAATCATAACTTTGATATGATTAATTGGCTCTCGTGGTATAAAATACAGTTCGAAACTGATGCGTAAGAACCTTCCGCACCCGTGTCGAAATACACTATTATTTTAGTACTTTGCAAATGTGTCATTATTTTTCAAAATTTTTATTGTTAGTTGTAGAATTAAATTACAGTTATCATTTTATTGCATAGATAACTTGAAAATTTTATTTTGTGATTCTGCTTAAGAAAATAATTATAATAAATTTCAATAATATAATTATAATAAAATTATTGTGTACATAAAAAATGTAAAACGATTTATAAAATTAAGTAAAATTTTTTAAACTTGATCAAGATCAACAATTGTGGTAAAGAAATATTGATACCCTTTAAGGAATTAATTAAACTCTTCAATTTGAAACTAAGATGTTCATCTCTTCCAGTTAATTATGAAGTATAAATTTTTTACTAACCCGGTGATGAAAGAAAAACAAAGAATTCATATATTGACAAGTATATAGTTACGTTTTGCAAACGTATTATATAAGGTAATGATCTAGTGTGTCAGAGGCTAAGACAAAGTGGTTTATTGATTACGAAAATCTTCGTTCATTTAAACAACAATCGTTTTTGCGCTTCGTGAGTCAGTGCACTTTTACTTGTGATTTTTAAATCGTAGCACTTCATTCCTCAATTACTTTTGGACTATATTATCTATATGATTTTATGAAAATGTTAGAAAAAGTTCATACACGTATATACATATACACACAAATATTTCTTGAAATGTTCTTTTTTACTGTGTATGAAGAGGAGAATGGCGGAGAATGAATAATGTGAAAAATCGTATGTCTGATTTTAATTTATTTAGAGCGCAACAAAAAAGAAATTTCAAATATACTTTCAATTTAAGATTTCTGTCTTGCGTATACAGTCTTTACGCACAAAATTTTTTAATGATGTAAAAATAAAGGCTGCTGCCGTATGTTAGTGCGACTATTACTATATAGTACTCGCGCATTTTCAACAAAAAAGAAATAATTAAAAAAAAAAAGAAAGATGAAGAAAAAAATAAGTGTTAAGCTTGTCGATAAAGTTGGTTTTTGCGAGTGTCAATATAATGGAAATGGACCAAATTTTCTTTGAGAAGGTGACAGGTGGCTTCCACGAGGCGTATTTCAAACTTGGCTCATAGTGACGAATTTTATCAGAAAATATAAATTGAAAAATGAAGAAATAAAAGACTGTAAAAGTGCGAGTATATTCTAAGAAATGTGTAATACGTACATAAAAATCGTCATGTTCAGTCTGGATAATCAACAATTGTATTTTTTTAAAACGAAGAAAATGCAATTACAATCATGTTTTACGTTACAATAGCGCGGTATAGATGCATATGTTGAAATGTTAGTTTCAAAATAACCAATTTCCATAGATAAAGATGAATTTTTTAAAATTTGAAAATAGTAATGACTGATCGGAAAGAATTGATACTGCGTGATTGATAAACAAGAATGGAAAAATTGAAAAGCGCTAAAGAAAATCGTCCTTTACGTCAGGGCGTTAGAATTAATTCTTATTTACAAAGCGAATTATTATAGAGCGTGTTAGATATTTCTATTTTATTACAGATTTTATATTGCACGATTCGGTGTTATTTGAAAAAAAAAATTAGAAAATGCGTGACAAAAAGCTTTTTCCTTTTTGATCGGCACAAAAATTTTAAAATTTGGAATTTTGATGCAGTCTCGACTAAGTTTTCGGCATCCGCTGTAGTGTGGTGTGTTAAATATTTAAATTGTTTTGGATATTTGAAAGATTTTTAAATTTATTACGAGAAAAGGCTAATTATAAATCTAAATATTATTCGAGATCATAATGCACAATACACAATTTTAGCGCAATTTTCGATATTTATCAAATTGTACACAGAATACGTTAAAAATTATTTATATTAAAAAGTTAATATTATTTAATTCACGTTAAAAATACTTTACGTGATACACATATACTGGTAAAAATTATACTATTTTCTTTATACTCAGAATGGATAAAAAAACACATAATCAATTAAAAATATGTGAATTTGATGAATTTTGGGCTTGTCAAAAAACCACCTTAAGAGTAAATTATGTTATTGATTTATGCAAAATTGACGAACAAGTTTGATTAAATTAAATAATCTTAAATGAAAAAGCATTAGAAATATAAAAACAATGAGTTAAAATTTAATTGTATAAAAAATTATCATATATTTAGATTTCGTTAATATTTTTTTTAAGAAAAAAATTTATGGTAATCTGAATTATAATTTCATGAAATACATCCTGTTTCTTCCATTATTTTGATGCTTTGAAATGGTCTTCTTTTGTAGTCTCGCAAGAACGTCTTAGTTTTTGGTAGCTGAATCGACGTTAAGAACGTCACCTATAATGCACAAGTTTTATAAGTCGATCTCGAGTGTATTGAAAATACTGATTTTATCGACACAAGGGTGAAAAATTTTTTATGAAATTTTTATTTAAAAAGTTAAGTTTTTAATTTATGAAATATTATTTTATTAAATAAGGAATTACTTGTAAGCAAATGAAAATGTAGATTAATATAATTAATTATTCCTGAACAGTGTCGTAATATTTTTTGTCTTTGAGGTGTTAGTTTAAAGAATAAAAATATTGATTTAAAAATGTACGGTTTCTTTTCTTTTATTTTTTTTAAATATGATTCTTAAGCTCAGTGTTAATACACGCATCATGCAATTTGATTGAAGTTATTGGAAATTGTTATATCTTACTAAAATACATTGTAATTCCCTATATTAATTATAGCACTGTGCTCCATAAACGCGTGAGAGATGTTTAATAAACTCTAGCTGGACAATGATAGCGAATAAACAAATTTCAACGTAACACCTTGGCAGCGAAATTTCCCAAGCGCCTTGTGTAAGGGTCATTTATTAAAAAAAAACATGAATTATAGTTTTTGTTGAAGGAAATTTATGAAAAACAATTTATTCTAGCTTTTGAATGTTACTTACACAGGGCATGCGTGAGAATCGCTACTTTTAGTTAAGATCATTAAACGTCTTTATTAGCGTTACTCGTACTAACAATCAATCGGTAAACCCTCTGTACATTGTATACTTCGTGCTTATTCGTGTTTTATTTCTGTCGCATTCTGTCGAGATTGTACAGCAAATTAAGAATGAAAAATGATAAAAAGTGATATTATGAAAATGAAAATTATACAATTAGAGTACGTATTCTGCTTTGTACCAAGCGATAACAATCCATCGTTCTTTTATGCACGTCAGAGAATTTTTTTTCTTTGTTTTTCTTTTTTTTTATGTAGATCTTAGGGTATGTTTTAGATTAAGATGCGGGCTGGGCTTGCACGAGAATGAAATGTGAGCAGGGTCTTCTTGACATTCAAGATTTTATACTTTTCGAAAGCTGTCATTATTATATTGTCGAAAGTGAAACGCTATTGTTTTACGAACTTGTCAGATTTCATTTGAAACGAATAAAAAAGAAAGCGGAGGCAAAACTGTTTCTGGCGCTAGCGTGACTAATATAGAACTCGTGGAAACCCATCCCGAAATCGTCGGGCAGCTCGAATCGGCACAAGCAATCATTTCCTGTCCTTTTTACTGTTCATTTCAACATCCCGCTCAATTAATAATCTTCGATCTTCTTATTATGCATTGATTTCTTATAAAGAAATGCGCATATAATGAAAAAACTCATGAAAAATATTTAAAAAGGTATAATAGTAAACTTTTTAAATTTTTCTAGCAAATTTAGAAAAATCCAACTAGTGTGAGAACCGACAAACCAGAGAAATCCAATTATTGTCAAAAGTACGAGCGAGAAGTACGTATGTTGATTGTACTCAATGAAAAGAAAGTAAACTTAATAAGGAATTGATGCACAGCTGGGCCAAGTGAATCTGGCTGCGGCTTACCTCCGAGCAGACTGCCATTAGTATACTTTTTGACTGTGTCGTTGGCTAATAGCCAAAGTTACGGTCGGTCAAACGGGTCGTTGTGTCAAGCTCGACGCCACGATTTTTAACTGAAAAGAATAAAAAAATACGCCATACTGTGATAAACAAATAACAAATGCGCAAGCACTGCTACGAAGACGATCAAGTTTTACAAAATGTAGTTTTTTCAGTCTTATAACGTCGAACCACTTATAACATAAATAAACAAAAATACGGGAATCTGCTGAATTGCTTATAACCAGGAGTCACTTAACCAAAGTTCTATAAATGAATCTTACCAAAGCTTCGTATAAGTAACAGCTATGCGTGTCTCATAATTCTCACGGGCATTTTCATCAACTTCCTTCTTTCGGAGCACCCTCAATAGGTGTCAAGAAATCCTTTTCCCTATCACCACACTGAAAATCCCTTATTTTTCCGCGATTATTGCGATCCTTCTCGAAGGTGAATCGAGCAGCCCGCCGATCGCGGTATGATTCTACAATCCTTTTTTTGTGAACGAGTACACCGTGCGAATCGGGAGTGTGATTTTTTGAAAATGCGAGTGCGTGGAAGAAGTAGGCGAGATATGGATTGTGAAATTTTGCGTGTGAGACTGTATCATAGTTATAAATAAATGTATATGCTAAGTCAACGATATATCAGTCTTTTTATAAATATTTATTCCTTTAAGTTCATTCAAATCACCTATATAGGTTAAATTATAAATTGAATAATAACAGTGAAAATTTCCAGTAAAAAAATCCTTAGTATGCTTAAGAAATCTTATTCCTTAAAAATTTCACGCAGGAGGGCGGGAGCGCTCCGAAGGCAAGTATGTGTCTGACAATTCAGAAGAGACCTGAGAGACTACTGCGCTCTTGTATA
The DNA here is from genome assembly GCA_030522905.1 of Torymus flavipes. Classification (NCBI taxonomy): domain Eukaryota; kingdom Metazoa; phylum Arthropoda; class Insecta; order Hymenoptera; family Torymidae; genus Torymus; species Torymus flavipes. The sequence continues at coordinate 1,596 of JAPYZO010007229.1, read as the reverse complement.
CATTGAAATGGGTGTGCGAGAATTTTACATTTTTTTTATAACTTTCTTGCCGAGTGTAATTATTTACAAATAAAAAAGATTATATAATGCATACTATCCATTTAAATTTTGAACATGATTGTAGAAAACGTTCATTGCATGCGACTAGTGCAAAAATTACCGTGCACACGTGTCGTGGATATTAGTTTTTCCAACTAACTATAAGTTCATGAAATTCCATTCTTACGTATTTTTAATATGCAAAGAACCCGATGGACGCCATTTGCGTTTGGCGGGTTATTCCACAGTAAAAACAGACACTCAGATTACACAAAATGAGTTTTAAAAAGTATAAGTACTTATATTGCACTATTTTGAAATGTTCTTTCAGAAATTCGTGTGTATTCCGTTTAAAAAAATTACAATTGGCATTAAATATTGTATCGAAATCATAAAAAGTAATAAAAAAAAAATTTATTCCAACCAAGGATTTCCTAAAAAGTTATAAGCCTATTGAACATGCCATTAAATTTGAAATTTTGCAGATCATTTTATTGTAAGGGACCTGTAATGCTGTAATATTCTTATCTATCTTGTTTTATTGGCAGAGCATGTCAAAATAATCCTTTCTTAAAAATCTTCTCTTAAAAAAGTGAAAGACGAAATGTCATGAAATCTGTTATCACAATACGACTGCTTTAATTGGTGATGGTGACGCATTTGATTGGTTTATATAGAATAGGCGGCAAAATCAAGGAGCACGGAAGTGCTTTGAAGGCAAGTATATTACCTACAAGAAGAATAATCGACTGCATATACGTTGAAATGGTTGGCCGAGTTTTTTAAATATTTATTGTGTTTTTAAATGACTTACATACAAATTCAAATTACGTTAAAGGGGTCTTACACCTAGCGGCTTTTGAGGCCAAAATCTGATAATATGGCCCAATACCAATCATAGACCATCATTATGGTCTCCCATCTGTAGACCAATTTTACTGACAGATTATAGCATTTTCAATTTTTTGTCATTAGCGTAATCTTTTGAGAAAATTATTCCATGGATTTTCATGGGTCAAGGCCTAAATTACTTCAAATTCATGTAGTTCTGGTCCAAAGAGTTGTAACTGTAAGATTTTCTGAAACAAATATTTTTTTATGGAAAAAACTACTTTTAATTCATGAATTTTATGAATTTTTGTAGTTTTTAGCGCACTTACAAAATTATTTGCTTCAGGAAATGTTATATTTTCAACTCTTCGGGTCATAACTACATAAATTTCAAGTAATTTAGGCCTTGTTTCATGAAAATAGTCTTTTCAAAAAGTAACCTCATCTACAAAAAATTGAAATGCTATATCTCTGAGCAAAATTGGTCTACAGATTAGGTCTTGGGCCATTTTATCAGAAATAGTGTTTATAGCACGGTGTGACCTAAGTCCGCACTTAGGTCATGCCTGTCTGTGACTTAAGTAGTCCATTATTGCACGGCGTTTATCGCACTCGCTACGCTCGCGTGCTAACCTCACCGTGCAACAATGGACTGCTTAAGGCACGAATAGGCGTGACAGCGGACTTAGGTAAACGTGCTATAAAATAGTATACGATACTTATCAC
>JAPYZO010007226.1:0-11819 GCA_030522905.1 Torymus flavipes | reverse complement strand
TGTATGTATGTATGTATGTACACGGGGCAAAGCATCCTCCGTCTCTTTCCGCTGGCTCGCGTGCAAGCCGCATGCACGCCACATGTTCTTCCTCCCTCCGCCCGCTCGTTTTTTCCTTCTACTCCACCTCCTCCTCCTCCTCCTCCTAGTCTCACGTATGTGTGTTATATATATACCCCCCTATCGCATGTGCGCCAGAGCGCTCCTACAAGGCTTCTCTCCCTATATCGCGCGGCTCTCCGTCTCTCTCGCACCCGTGCAGCGCGTGTTTAATTTATGCGCCGGCGCATGCGCGAGCTAGAGAGCGAGCGAGCGGTGCACTATGCGCCGTCGCAGCGGTAGCGAATTTCGGAGTCGAGCGCTCGCGCACCAGAGAGGGTGAGCAGGAGGAGAAGGTGGAGGAACAAAGAGAAGCAGGTTTTCGAAAAATTTCGGAGCTAGGATTTTTTTTTTTTTTTGGGGGGAGGGTTCCTAACGATGCTGGTGTGTGACAAAAAAAGAGCCTGGTGGGAAACGATGCTACAATACAATGAAACGGCGTTTCTCTTTCCTCCTTTTTTATTCGGGAATTGGATTGTACGGGATGAACCGGGATACCCATCTCTCGAATCGAGCAAGAGAGTGGAAGAGGGAGAATCCAGAAAGAGAGATTGAGATTGGCTGTTAGAAAAGTTCAGATTGAATTTCATGCTGTTTACCTTCTTAAAACGCGTACTAAAGCCGTCTCGGGCCTCGGGATATCAACGCAGAGTCCGTCGGACGGAATTTCCGGCGTCATCGCGTAGTCGCGAGCGTAAAAGCCGCGGTCGTCGTGATCGTCGTGATCGTCGTCGCTCCTCCCAACGCATTCATCCCTGCAAAAAAGCATTCGACTCTTATGTATTCCTTCCAGGCACTCTGCTCCGCTCTTTTCGTTTCTGTTATTTTTTTTTCTCATACTCTTTTCCCCGACGACAATGACTCAACCTTCGCCTCTCGGTCGTCGCGCAACGCGGTGAATTTCGAAATCCCATACGCTCTCAACTTTGCACGATTAAGTATGCTACTCTCGCGATTCTACGCGCGTGTATTTTCGATCGTGCGGGCTCTTTTTTGTATTCCCAGAATCTTATTTCCGAACCGCGGCACGAAAAAGCGACGAAATTTTCCGATCGAACGCGCTTCGTCGTCGTCGAGGGCTGTCCGCAAGCGCAGACGGCACTGAGCTTTTAATAGACATATGCATGTGTGGTACTGAGAGAGAGAGAGAGAGAGAGGCGGCTAGACCGGAGAGAGAGAGAGAGAGCTAGCGCACACGGCACAGCCAAAAACTAGCGTAAGTTACATAAGTGAAAACGCACACATTGCAGTATGCACACTTGAGAGCTTTGACGCTGTCTGTCTGCCTGCTCTACAAATTGTATAGTTGAAACCCACGGACCGATGTATAGATAGATAGATGGTATATAGCCCCGACGCGAGTGCGGGGAGAGCGAAAAAGGGGAAGCAGTAGAGTATGTGTATACGACGATAAGAGCGGCTGTACTTATGTGTAGGTCTGCGTTTCTCTATGTATGCGTGTGGGTATAAAGCGTAGGGGTGAACGGTCGGTATATAATATCAGGAGTTTAAACCATTTTCTCCGCTAGCATCAAGCACACACGCGTACAAGTAGTACACATACACCTACAGGCATAATTCATTGATCAGAGTGTCTTTGTGAGTATATATGTGTGTAGAATATAGTGTGTAAGTGAGATGAGAATTGGACTTACGCTTTCCGCGCCTTGACCGACCAATCCATATCTCGCGCGACGAATCCGGCCACCAGCGCACTTTTCTTCAGCTTGCTCGCGGCGCCGCCGGCCAACTTATTATTGCAGGCCCTCCTTCTCCTCTTAACGTTATTGCACTTGCGCACACAACACAGGCGTTTCCCCGTAATCTTGTTGTCGTCGTCGCCGCCGGCGCAGCTGCCGCCACCGCCGCCGTTCTCGCCGTTGCCGTCGTTATTACTACTGGCTCCGTCCCCGTTGCCGGCTCCGTTATCGGCCGCACCACTGCTCCGAAGCGTTGCTGCCGCTGCCGCAGCTGCTGCTGCTGCTGCCGCCGCGCCACTACTACTAATACTGCTGCTACAGCCGAGGGGGCGACGGCGCCGCCGCTGCCGCCGCGACAGGAGCGCGGGCGCCTCTGACGCTGACGCCCCTGTGCTAATACTGATGCTGCTGCTGCTGCTGGTAGCCGCCCGAGGCACTGGCCCTGCCCGGGCGCTCCGCTTAACTCGGCCCGCGAGGTCCGTCGTGCCGATCCTTCCTGCCCACTTGCAGCAGCAACAACGACAACGACGAATAGCACCTATTTTGTTGTCTACTCGGGCTTCGGTTTCTATACAACTCCGCTACAACGCGCGCGACAGAGTGAGACTACGCCCGACGACATGCACTGCTGCTGCTGCTGCTGCTGCTGCTGCTGCTGCACACGCACACACACTCGTCAGTCCTTATCGCTGGTGCTGCTGCTGGTGCGCGCGGGGGCCGCACGCGCGCGCGGGCGGGGGCGAGGGGGTGTGGGAGGCCGCCGCCGACAGTGCGCCGTCCTGTGTATACTGCACAGTGTGTCCCTGCGGTGCGTGTCTCGTGTCGAGAGAGTGACTCTCTGCGCGCAGAGAGACCACACACGGCAGAACGCACAGAGCGAGCGAGTGCGTTTGAGCGAGAGCAGCGCGACGCCGCCCCACCGACGGTCGAGCAGAGACTGAGGCCCCGAGCCGCGCATCGACTCTGACGCGCGCCGCGCATGCATGGAGGCTCGCCGCCGCCGCCGCAGCCGCAGTTCGCTCGTGGAGGGGATCGACGGCAGTGTCGCGAGCCAGCGTACAAACCAGCGCGAGCTGCTGCAGGGCCGTACCTCGAGCTTCGCATGCCGCGTGCTGCTGAGCCTGTTACAGTACTGCTCAAAGAGAGGAGAGAGGGCTACTGCCTTTTTTCCACGCGTTTTCCCTCCCCTCGTTTCGATTGTGTGTATACACGCGCGATTCTTCTCTCTCTTTCAGTCGCTTTTTATATAGGGGAGGCGAAGGGAGGAGGGGAGATGCCCTCGCAACGCGAAATGCGATAATCGAGGCGCATTGTCAGGGCTCCGGGATGGAGGCTGAAAACACTGCTTGATGCTTTTTGCGAGAGAGTCAGCGCTGTCACGAGGCGCATGCTATCCTAAAACTGAGCGAATGTGTATGAGTGTACGGGAGTGCGGAGAGGTGGATGGGTGAGGGGCTGATAGGCGGGTGTGCCTCGATTTTTTATGCTTGTTTCTGGATCGGATTGTTGCTGTTAGCCAAGGGCGATTCGAAGTCAAGTGTAATTTGGAGTTGGGTAAAATCGGAGTACGAAAATCCGAACTTGATTTTAAGTAGATGTACCAGAGTCAGCAATCATTCTTTTCCGCTACGAAATTCAACCAAACTTTTCGTAGAGAGCTTTTTTTAATCTTACAAAATACGCAGGCTACCATAAAATATACCTGCTAAAAAAGAGAAAAAACAAGTTTACCAGCCGCACACCGACGAAACCCATCCGCTCGTGCCGAGGCCCTCGAGGCCCCTGGCTACGTCGCTGAGTCACTATCTTCCCTATCGCCCATCGTGCGGATGGAGTGCGAGCGAGCGGGCGAGCGAACGAGCGAGAGAGACGGACAGATAGCCAGACTGTTGGCTGTGTGCGTTTCTCGCAGCAGGCAGGGTATGCCAAGGGAAAGAGACGACGACGACGAGGAACGACGACGGGGAGAGAGAAAGAGAGAGAGGAGGCCACACCGCCGCACCACCACCATGTTTCGTGCCTCGCTAACACACATAAAGAAGGGGGCGCACGTCGGTGTTGCCGCGCGGCGCGGTTCCGACAGCTATATAGCGGCGAGATGTAACTGCCTCAAAATGTGCCCTCCCAAATTCACCACGTCGTTATAAAACACTCGCTTGCGGTGCGCACATATAGTTCACCGTCGGCGAATTTATATAGATGCATTAGCGGCACAGGATACGTGGCTTGTGTATAACAGTAGAATATTCGGCGGTGTAGCATTCGAAATACGCGATGTAACGAGGAAAAGGCGCGAAGGTGCGTTGCAAAAGCTCGCTCTCAAAAGTGAACTTACTCGTTTTCTGGTTATAATTAGCGGGAGAGGAATTATTTCATCAGGCGCGCGACAGAGAGACAATCTTGTATAGGTAAGAGTACATTTGAAAGTACGCGCGGCGGGCAATCGTACGAGACACGGCTGTTTGTGCGCGCACCCGTGCCGTGTATATATCTGTATATTGGTGTAGAGCGTAAACAAACACGAAATTCGAGAAAAAAAGTTGCGGCCCCGTTAAGCGCGAACGCACGGGGAAAGTTGAGAAAAGCGCCATCAAAGTTTACAAGATAACGCGCGCGTGTGTGTTAAACCCTATATAATATATACAAGAGTATAAGTGTACCGACAGCTCGGTGCGCAGGACTAAAAAGTAACGCGTCTTGGCGGACACGGCAGTACGGCACGCATCTACTTACATAATAAATATATAGCTATATATACACATGCACACACTCTGTCCTCGGCGCGTTGACTTGGCGAACTTTGGTGGAAACACTTTTAACTTTCCCTGCGGCGGCCGCGCTGCTTAAAGGGGACGAATTATATTTTTAAAATTCATTTGTGTCTGTGTTTACGTGGGGCTCTCAGGAAAAGTTGGAGCGATCTAATTTTCATGTAACAATGTGGGCTAAAAGTAAACAACTGGAATGCGCTTTGCTGGTGAATTATGGAACGAAAAATTGATAAAACATACTACGCGTGTGACGTGATTCGACGATAACTTTTTCATCTCTTTAAAAAAATATGTATACAGCATAATTACAGATTTAAAAGTCAACTGCCTTTAAATACCGCAGGCAGCCATCGGGGAAAAAATCAATTCATTGTTAACGTTCGATTTATCATCGAATCCAACCCCCCGCGCAATGAAAAAATAGTTATTACAGAATTTCCGTTAAAAATGCTTGCATGCTCTGTACTCTAGCCTCTCTATTCTCAATAATCTCATCGCGAGCGGTGCGTTCTTGTAAAAAAAAAACCTTTAAACGCGCGCCAGATAGATCCATATACCTTTTTTTTAATACATATATATATATATATATATACGCCGAGAGTACATCGGTCTAGGTTTAGCAGTCGATTCGTACAGCCATTGGTTCCACGGTACATATATACATGCACATACACACGTAGACACATAGACACACGTATATACACTACAGAGCCCCGCGAGCGAGATAGGGCGATTTAATGGCGAGCAGACGACGAGGGGAGCGAGAGATGCCAAAGCGCGACGGGGAGAGCTAGCGAGAGCGAGAGAGAGCGAATACATAGGGACGGATTGGGGAGGACGCGATACGAGGGTACAGCCGAGCGAGCGAGCGAGCGAACCCTCGGCACGAGAGAGCTAGGGTTTTGATGGACCCCTCGTGTCTGTCTGTCTCCGTCCCTCGGCGGTCCAGCCATGCCGTGCGCGCACACACAGACAGACAGAGAGAGAACCAACCAACCAGCCAGCCGATATCGCGCCCGCGCTTCGACGTCGAATTAATCCCAGAAAAGTGTACGAGTGATGACGTGACAGAGAGAGAGAGAGAGAGAGAGGGAGGTACGCGCGAGCAGGGGATTTAATATCGCCACGCACGCGCGCGAGAGTTCGCGAGCACACTCTTTTCGATTTATTTTTCAATCGTTCGCTCGCTCCGCATATATAGGCTGAGTACCGCGTGCTATCGCCTTGGCAAGCTCGCTCTCTCCCGCGTGCGTGTGCGCACGTATATATAATGATAATTCAAAAGGCGAAAAAACACAGAAGCGCGGGAGCTTCTGACTTTTCAAAAGGTTGTTATTATGCCAGCGTCTTGGTGCGCTCCGCTTTTTTTTTTAATAACAGTACTACGCTGCCGCTCGCGCGTTACGAAATCGCGCGATTCCGCAGGCTTTTTTTCTCTTTCAGCTTGGCCACGTTTGAGAGCGAGCGCGCTGCCTGAACTTCTCCAAAGGTGTGTTTATTCGGTAAAAGACCTTCGCGAGCGAAGAGACTCTCCTCTCGTGTATAGTTTTTTCTGCGTCTGTACACGAAGAAACGCGAAATTGCACGATGCGCGATGTATTTTTAGCGCACGACCAAAAATTGTGTGTTTTTCAAGTATATCAAGCCGCTCTCGATCCTTTTAGCGAGAACGAAACCCACACACACACACACACACATCGTGAGAGCTCTGAGAACACAAGATAGTCGTAGTAAAAACCTTTGGCGTCGGAAGGCTCGAGAGAGAGGGGGCCCAAGGCCAGCGAGGCAAGCCAGACGCAGACGTGATCACCGAGAGAGGCCCTTTTGGGACCGGGTCCGCGCACGCTCGCGAGCCCACATCGCAGGTAAAAGGAAGTCGGCGACGTGCGCGCGCGAGCCGCCCGCGGGAGAGGCTGCCTGGCAGACTAAATGGAATGACAAATGCGCGGACGGTGAAGGGAAAAGGTGAAAGGACCGAGAACGCCGTGTTTGAGCAAGCGAGCGAGCCCTGCCGCGGCGTAGAGGTTGGAGACACACATGTGAACGTGTGTGTGAGTGTGGCTCGACGAGCGGAATTCAGAAGTGTTGACCTTATACTAGGATAGGAATAGACACGTATAATGTGGGTGTGGGTATGGTCCTTGTGAGGGCGTCGAGGGCTTACCTTCCATTTGACCTTTCTTGATTAAGAATTTATTGTAACTTTGGTGGAGGTTCTTGATGTCGAAATATATACTTGGCAATTGCTCCGAAATTAAACGTCTTAATTGATTTGTAGAGGTACTTTCCTTTTAAGCCAAAGTGTGTTTGAAAAGACTTGAGTTTTTTATATTCAACCGCGACTTATAACTATTTCCGTTCGTATGCACACAGACGGTATTTTTTAAGAACATCGAGAAAAAAGAAGCGAGCGCGTAATTTGTTTTTATTGTAAACTCTCTTGTTGTTTCAGCCGCTTTTATAAAGTAGCCTGAAAGATACTCCGAGTGTGATGTTGTGTTTCTCGAATGTGTTTTTACGATGTTATTGTGTCAAATCGGAACGTTTCACAATGAAGTGAAATTGCAATGTTTAATGACTCATCAGGCGTTCTTTATTATACAAAACAACAAAAAGTATTATTTCTTCTTTGATACCGGCATAAAAAAAAATTGAACTTTAGATCAAGAATCTTTCGGAAGGCCTTCAATTTAAAATTTCGGTAAAAGTAGCATTAAGGCTTAAGAAAAATGAAGTTATAATGTACGCGTGGAAGAGCGAGAGACGGGAGAAAATGCAAAAGAACAGTTCTGATTAGCGACCGGGCCAATTAAGGGCAAAATTAATATTCGCCGAGTGACGGGGGAGAGAAAAAAAAACGAAGGCATTAGCCATGATCAAAGGCGTCATAGGTTCCTTGGGCTCGCGTTATGAGCGCAAAATTCATAATCCAATGGAGGATAATTCTGTCACGATAATTAAATGAAATTCGTAAAAGAAAATGTCTGTCGCGCCCATAATTAAATTCTCCTAGAGATACTTGATTGAAAAAGTGATGGATTTGCTTTGTGCTCTCTGCCTGTGTATATATAGTCTATCTTCAATTCGATGGCTTTTTTTGGGTACATAAAATATATATATCTCGATGGATAATTAATATTACCTCGTCCGAGGAATATTTATGAATGTACGTGTTTCTCGCTCCAGTTCGTCGCGCCTCTCTTACCTGTAACAGAAGAAAAAAAATATGGTAATGAGTCGCTTTATATAGGGGACATTCATCATTATTTATAATAATATTTTGCTCGATTCGATCATAGTAGCCCGTAAAAAATCTCTGAATAAACGCGTTATTCTTCTTTGTGTACAGAACGGAGCACACAAAGCTCAAGCAAATTCGACTTGAATATATTCCAATAAGACGTGTAGACCAACCAACCCACGGTATTCGTAAGCGTTTTACTATTCAATAGCCCAGCAATAAAAGCAGGTTTGACGAAACAATAAACCTTCATTCCGCGCTGCCATAAAAAAATTAACTTTTTTACAACCTCAAAGTAGCAGCCGCAGCTATCACTATTATGCTATAACAAAAAAGAAATACATCGTATAATAAAATTTTCCATCGTTTTGAAATAGACCTCCGAACTCAGGTCTCGCTGAGTATGTGTGTGTATATACCCGTGTGCCGCACGGACGAAGGATCGCTCGGTCGCTCGCGAGCGAGTTTCGTGAGAGCGAGGTTCGCTTGGGAATCCAGGCGGGTTCCGGGCGGAACGCTGCCGCCGCCACGAAGCGAGAGAGAGCAAGAGAGACAGAGAGAGAGCCCCGAGGCTCATTGCGAGTATAGGGACCGCGCACAGGGGAGTAGTCGCATCGAGGCGGAGCGCAGAGTGAGAGAGAGAGAGAGAGAGGAGAGACGTCGGGGCCGACCACCTGAATCCATGACCCGCCAGAGAGAAAGAGAGGGAGAACGAAGTGGATCCTAAATGCTCTTGGCTTACCTGCGCTGCGCGCGCTGCACTCTTTCTCTTCTTTGGCTGATGCGGCACTCACTCTCTTCCTTCCCTCGCGCTCAAAATAACGAAGAAGAGCCCACTGCGCTCGCGCTTCGGGCCCCGGATAGATAGAGAGAAGGTAGAGCGAAAGAGAGAGAAGGAGAGAGAGATTGATCGTTAACCCTCTCTCTCTCTCCCGCTCTCGCTCGTTTCGTTCGAACTATATAGCACTATAGCGGGCTCTCGGATATGGCTGCTGAATTCAGCAGTTGATACATTAGAGCCCGAGTGCTCATCCCTTTGCGAGTGTGTACGTGGGTATATGTGTCTGCGGGTCTCCCCCTCTCTCTGTGTGTGTGTACACGACCAGGGGGGGCCGATCGGTCGGCCGGTGGCCGCGGAAGAGGAGATATTTCCTATCGGCGCGCTCGTGCGAGGCTTCGCCCCGACGCCCGGATCCCATGACGAATTCGATACGTTTGCTTTGGACTCGAAGAGACAGAGAGAGAACCCGATTCGCGTCGAATTCGAAAAATGTGTCTAAAAGGAAGAGGAGAGAGGACGACGGAAAAAGGAGTGAGAGTATATATATAATGTGGTTGACGCGCGCCCGTGGGGAGGGCATTGAAAAGCGAGATTCTGTTACGGCCGTGATTATATCTTCCATCGGCCTATCTATTTTCCCGTCAATCAGTTCTTTTCAGCGACAGTATTTTCGAATTTTTTTTCGCTGCCTCGCGCGACGCGTTTCCGACGCGATAAATGGACTGACTCTCCCGCTGCGACGCATCGATATATAGAATACACCCGCGATCGCATACGTAAAATATCAACTTTGTTCCCGGCGATCCTTATACGTGCCACTGCCGCCGTTTATGCGGCACGAACTTTTTCAGCAGATCAATCTTTTCCCCGAGCCCGAGTATATTAGAACGAGCTGGCGAGCTGCTGCTGCTGCTGCTGGAAACGGTATAGAAGACAAAAGAGCAGAGGAGACATCCTCGCGTCGTATTGTATGCAAATAGACACTGTGTGTACGCGGAGGTGAAGGAAAGGACTACCTAACTCGATTAAATCGATTGAAAGGTCCCCCCGCGCGCGATTTCGTTCCGCTGCCACGCTATATTTTCGCGTATAAGCTTCTATTATAAAAATCCAATTTACAATATATGTAGAACCGGAGGGACTTCCGCATGCGAGAGAAAGAGAACGAGAGAACTACCCGGGTACAAAAAATGCAATTTAAAGGCTTGATACACGGCGGGAGGACGACGAAGCCGCCGAAGTGTCGATTAAAAACGTTCAAAATAATTAAAAAAAGAAGGACACGCGCGCAGCTCGTGTGTGAGAGCGCGCGGCGAAAAAAGGCCGCTGCTGCTGCTGCTGCTGCTGCTGCAGATATATATACGAGAGAGTGCGCGTTGTAATTGGGATTTCCGATTGCACGGGGGATTTAATTATTTCGGGCTTCCGGGACTATCATCTTGGGCGATATTACGCCGTAATCACTCGCCGTCGCGTGTGCGCGCGCGGTCGCTCGCTCACCGCCAGATTAAATCTGCATGGTAGACACAGAGGAGAGCCGCGCGCCTGACGCTCGGACGCGCGGATTACGAATTTCTATACGATTCAGCGCTCCTGCGCCACGAGATGTAATTTTCGCCGTTTTTCGACGGACGCACGTACATGCGTCCGTTTCCACTGCGACATATCCTCATATACCGAGATTTACTCTTCTTTGCGCGCGGACGCATCGTGCACTTTGCGTTGCTCGTTTTATGCGCGTGTGTCTCTCGTCTGAGGGTATTATTTCAATTTTATTCAATTATATTAGCGATACACTTGGCTGCATCCGAGGATCAGAGAGGATTACGCTGATGCTCTTAAGAGCTCGGCGTGTGTATATGTATCTATATATGCGTTTGGATTCCGGGGAAAATTAAATCTCTGTCCGATTCTCTCTCTCTCGCTCATTCTAAGTTTTTTAGCATCTGGCGATCTTGACCTTCGAACGGCGGACCTTGAATCGCGCAGACGCTGGCCTTCGATGATTTTCTCACATGAATTAAGGTGTAGAAAGGCGCGCGCGACGATCGCGGCGCTCGTCTTCCGATCATCGCGTTTTAGAATGTCAGAGGAAGAACGGCGTGGCGTTGGTAGAGCGAAAGAATTCTTCGCGGCGCAAGGTCGTCCAAATACATCGGATCGAATCGAGCCGCGCCGTTCGAAAACACAGCCAGCTAGAACTAGAGAAGGAAGGAAGCGAGAGAGAGAGAGATGCTACATATATAGCGACGAAAGATAATGCCGCTCGTTTGTGCCTCATCGTCCGCGCCTCGAAAAAAAATAGCTTTCGTTATATATATATGAGAAAATAAAGCGAGGCGGGACGCGCAGGCAGCCGCGAAAAAAGAGAAGCCTCTCTCCCTGTTGAGCGATCTAGGTATAAACGCATCATTGTGTGTGTGTGTGTGCGAGCCTCTCTCCTCGGAAACAGGATCACGCGGTCGCAAAAAAGGGACTTCCTCGATGCTTTTAGGCGGCGGCTCCATTGCCGCTGCGCGTCGGCTCGCTATAAGCGTCGTATGCAAAGGCGCTGTAGCGAGCGCGAGGAGTGAGAAAAAACGCATAATCGCACGCTCGCAACACGCTGGAGAGTTTTTAGAGGCGCTTGTAATATATGAGAGAAAGACTGCCGAGAGTGTGAAACGCCTAAGGTGCGCGCCTATATATGGCATGCGAGCAGGTAACGCGTCATTAGCCTGTGTATATGTATACCTGCTTGCTGGTGGTTTAAAAGCGACGTCGGAATGATGCGACTCTTTTCATGCCGATTCCAAGACAAGAAGAGAGGTATAGAGAGGTAGGTAGGGAGCAGCGGAAAAAGTACTACCTGGCGCTCAGCTGCAGGCTGCGGTCACAAGCTGCCAACTGTCGTCCCTCTCTCTCGCTATCTCTCTCTTGCATGCTTCGCGCTTCTTGCCTCGTTGGCGGAGCACCTGCTGCCTGCCACACCACTGTTGCTGCTACTACTTATACTACTACTAGCGCGACTCGTTAAGCCTAGAGAGATAACGATAAACCGCGAGGCGACGACCGATAGAGGAGAGATGCCGCACCTGTGCACCTTCTCTCTCCCCCTCTCTCTCTCTCTCTCTCTTTCGCGACCAGCTGTACCAGATTTCAGAAGCTGATGAGCCTGATTTGAAAAGAATTCGAAAACAGGTATTTATATACGCGGACCGGGGCTGCTACAGGTTGTTTAGTCTCCT
>JAPYZO010007225.1:0-10245 GCA_030522905.1 Torymus flavipes | reverse complement strand
TAATAGCAACAAACTCAAATTGATCCTAAAAAACAGTTCACTGCAATCTAAAAAGAATAGCCACCTTCTTGGCCTTTTTACATGATCATGACAATTCCTATGGTTTAAATCATTACCACAATATTATAAAATCTTATCTTACATTATATTGAGCTGATTACAATTTCTTCGATTCTTCGGTTCTCCAGTAAAGAGTTAACTAAAGGGTTAAAAAGGGTTAAAAAAAAGTTTAAATATATAGTAATAAGGGTTAAAAATGGTTAAAAAGGGTAATGGTAGTGAATATATCCTGCTTGAAGTGCATTAATAATATATAAGAAATCTGAGCTTTAATATGTAAAAATATGAAAAAATTAAAAACCGAAAAATTGTTATGAAACAAAAAAAATAGTTCAACATGAAACAAATGTTTTTCTATTACAATGCTATTTCTAGTAGCGAAAACGCTACTTTATTGATTTTTTCGGTGATAATAAAGACTTGTTTTGAAGGTTGAATTTAATAATGCTATCATTAAGGTTAATTGCGAGAAACACGCGTCACATTCATTTGATAAGACATAGTTAACAGTGGTATATATACCCTTTCGTCAGACACTTACATCTTATTCAGTTTCTTTGCACTAGTAGAAGTAAACATCAACCTAACACAAAATGATGAATGTAATTTCATGCATTCGAAATATTGCTATTATTGCTACAGTAGCCACTTTACTAATATTGGGTACAGCTGACCCGCGGGGCCCTTCACCTTCTGGCGCTCCACCCACTGTCAAGTAAAGTTGTCAAGGTAAATATCAATTTTGAATTATCTCAGTATTGTAATGGTGGCAAATTCTTTACTTCTTTAATTTAAAAAATTCTGTGTTGTGAGCGATGCCCACACATTTTGTAAAATTATACAATTTTCAAAAACCGTTTTTATTCTTTTTTAGAATTAAGAAATATAATTTAAAAAAGCCAATTTGTCATTGAGTAACAAAAATATACTAATATATTGGTAAAATTAGCGCTGCAGCTTTTACAGGTTTGTTAGCAGGTACTAGTCTTCTCTAAGCGCGCTTTGCGCGCCGTAAATTTTAGCAAAACCTTGCAACATTTTTGTTTTTTTAACCTAGTAACCCATTTCTCCCACCAACTAAATTACGAATAAATTGACTTCACAACAAGTCCGTTATTTGTTTTTTAAAGAATAGGAGAATATGAGGATAGGAGGGTATTAATGTTATTCAACTTTTATGTAACCTATTTTTCAATTTTAAAAACAAAAAATAACTTTTTACTAGTTTTTTTAACAGTATATCGACGGTTGAACGGAAGAAGAACGTATCTCTCCGCGAGAATGAAGAATGACGTATTCCGCCGCGTAGTTTTTTTCTTCGAATTTGGTAGGGGCATCTTGTACGCGCCGATCCTCGCGCCGAGATCGATATGTCGTTCTTTATCCTTACGCTGAGATATGTCGTTCTTCATCTTCGCGCCAAGATACGTTCTTCTTCGGCTCAGCCGTCAATATAAGATGTTTCTACGCTATATAATATAATTACCATCCAAGTGTTCATAAATCTTCCATTATTCATCAACAGGCTTAATTAAATGAATTAAAACCTTAAGTTATTTCGAATGCATAGTACTTTTAAACGCCTTATAAAACCCAAATCTCTTAATTATATGGACAAACAACTTTTTAAAAACAATAGTATAAAATATATATTTTTCTTTTTTGTTATAGGTATAAAGTTCAGATATCTTGGAGCACAATGGAATCTATCAATATTCAACGTTACTACGGGTAGTAATGTCGATTAAACTGCATCAAAAAACGTGGTTTTCGACATTTGAAAAGTGTATTTTTATTTTTTAAAAGTGCTCCAATATAGAATGGTAAAAATAAAATTTCTCAAATGTTTTTATACTTATATTGATTTATATTTTTCCTCTAAATGCGTCCTTTATATTAAGAAAATGTATAAAACTGTATTAAACCATTGGTTTTCAGACTTACAGTTTTATGCACTTTTTAAAATTTTCTTATATTTTCATACGTTTCTTTACAATTAGACTGCTAAAACAAATTGTTAGAAAATGTAAGGATATGTAAGAAAATATAAGAAAATATAAGATCAGTCAATTCCGCGCAAAGTTACGTGCATTTAAAAATCGCGAAAAATGACCAAAAATGAGCGATTTCTCCCAAATCCACGTAATTATTAAAATTTTGATCATTTTTGGTCATTTTTCACGATTTTCAAATGCACGTAACTTTGCCCAGAATTGACTGATTTTAACGATTCTCATCTGAAATTAAAGCTCAATTTCTTCTACTTTAATCGCTTTGTTGTGGAATATTTCTTGGCTGCTTTAAAATTTTCCCAATGGCTAATCATCACTGACTACTTTTCGTCCATTTTTTCCATGTTAAATTTTCATAAGAAAAATTAATTTGCACTTTCTGGAAAACACTATTCAGATTTCCTTTGTTCCACATGGTTTTCGTACATTACATCAGTTATATAAAATAAGAAAAATCAGTTGTCAGAGGTGTGCTTCAACTTTGAATTTTTGCGATTTTTGCACCACAGTTAGGAGTAATTTCTTGTAGAATTCGACATATAAAACATAAAGAAAGAGCTGATATAAATTCAGGGCTTTTTGACCAAAGGAATTTTTGAAAACTTAGCTTTGCATTAATTTTAACAACCAAAGGAACATTAGAAAACTTATGTTCAAAAATTCAAAAATGTTGTAACATAACATTATTATATAATTCCAGCGAAATTCATTACTTCAAATTTTCACTAAACGAGAACGCGACAAGAAGTAATTGAATTGTACAATTCGCATTAGTTCCCAGTACCCTGGGCTTCATAAAACATCCTTATCTCCATTGAAAGTACACGGTCCCATGAATCGCCTAATGCACACGCTCAGGCTGTCTTCGGCTCTCCTCTCACGTTTTCACTTCGCGCGTGCGGAATGCTCCGTGTGTATGTATGTGCCGGCGCGCGAAGAGAGCGATGGGACCGGGCACCTTTCACGAAAAACGTGACTGCACTTTGCACGCGCGTTTTCGCTTAGACAAAGAGGGCTAGGCTATCCGTACCTTCGTAGGTATATATACGCGGCGAGCTGCGAACGCTGCACTTTCCGCAGGTAAGTATATGTATATATGTATTCCGAAAGTGTCGCTACTCGCTGAGGCGCGTGAATAGTATAGGGGGGATTTTAAAATTGCTGGTGGACGATGTGTCTGTGGGGATCGTCCGCGTCTGGCTGTGTGTATTTGAAGAGTAAGGATTTTTGAGGATGAGGTGGGAAGAATAATTATTGAGTTTTACGTTATGGGGTTTTAAGATCATGGGTCGGGGTTGTAAGTTTGTGAGAAAAAGACATTTCTTATTTCATGTGGAGTTTTGGTAAGTTAAAGTATAGATGTATTTAGGCAGGCTGGTCATTCTTTTGGTGGCAAGTTTTAAAAGATTACTGCCCTGTGATCTTTAATTTTAATATATATGTATGTAATAACCGTTACATACTTTAAAGAAGAATAAAAGAGAAAAATATATAAATAAAATATTTGAACCTCCACGAACTTTTTTGTAATAAGTATAAAATTTTAAATAAAAATAAATTTAAGAAGTATGTACGTTTCATGTATAATTCACATCATCCTTCATATTTTGTAAAATACTTATATTTCCATTTTTATTATAAAACCTGCTATCTTTTCATACACCATTCTTTTAATTGCATCGTTATTTTAAAATAAGTAAACTAAAATAATTCAACCATCACAGAGACTCTCTGCAACTTTGAATCCAGGAATTCCATCTTTACTCTGACACACAAACCGTGTGGAACCAGTAACTTTTAAATACCCAAGCCTCACTCACCGTCTCCCGCCGAGAAAAATAAACAATCGCAGCCACGAAACAACCGCCACTCAAGGATCCCCGGTATAGTAGCACAGAAGACAAACGCTATGCTCGTTTCTTTCGCTGCGTGCTGCGGCCTGCCTCGTAAATTATGCAAATTGATTCTAAAGGGCCGGTGCACGCGCTTGCGCAGCTATAACAGGTATACAGCGAACCTCCAAATTATCGCGTTTGTCGGAACGCCCGGTAGACACGCGTATACGTATAGAGACGCGCGTATATACCTAAGGTGTAAGCGCGCTCACCTTCCCGCGGGTGTCTTTCTCTCTCTCACCTCGCCGTCGGGTCAATTCATTAGGCTCATCCTTCCTGCCACCGTTTAGATTCATCTTGAGTTATGAGCCCGCGAGCGCGCCTTGTTTTATGGCTTTTTAGTCAACCCTGCAGTAGTTAGTGTGTACGACAATTACGCTTTGTATAAAGTCGGTGTCTGAAGTGATGGATTCGTTTGACGCGCGAGTGTCTCGTATAATTAAAAATTTTTCAATTATTTTAGGATAATACTTATATTTTCATTCAAACATTGTCCTGAAATCCTTTGTGTTTCAGGTTATATTGAAATGAGTAATATATAAATATATATGATTATTTTGATTCAACAAATGATACTTAGCAGATATGTAGGTGCAGTGAGCAGAACAGACAGTTCTCGTCCGTCTTCGTAAACACATCCAAGTATGCCTAATGAAAGCATTAACTTATAGTCAAACAAAATCTCTTCCCGCGGAGACGTTGGTGTGGAAGTTTCGTGTGGCAAGCGCGGTAACAGATTTCGGGAGGTGGGCGTGAAATCGTCGAGCGCGCCCATCGATTCCACTCCATGACCCACTTGATAAGTTCGCCCGCTCCAACTTCGCTCTATCGAAACTAGTTAGGAACTATATATGTATATGTACCTATGGCCGCTTGACCCTTGCTAAGCAATCACCGCGCATTCTCTCCTCATCCTTCTATATCGACGCTTTGGAAAATTTTGAGTGACGGCTGGATACACGTCGTGCAAGCGCGTATAGAAATCCCGTAACTGTACTTAATACCACTGCAATTAATTTTGCTATACCGCTCGCGTCCCTGTATATACCGAACTTCACGTATATCGGCTGATTGGAGTTTACCCCGTTGGAGCTTGATTAAGGTTTTTAATTTATGATATATATATATAAAGTCACGAAAATTCTTTATATTTAAAAATATAATACATACGGTACACGTTGTACAGTATGTTTAAGCGTACATGCATCAGATTAGAACGTTTTAATAGAGAACATTGTTCCCCTTATCATGCGCTTAATTTTATTTATAGTACTTCATGTAACTCTTGTATACTACATGTCTCCGAGAATGTTACCCGCATGGGCGTGAGACACGATATACCTAACCATTGCTATGTCTTTAATCAAATTAGACGAGAAAAATGGTAATACATCTGATAAGACTTTTTCAATAAAAAAATATTTCTTATATAAAAAGCATTTCTTATATTTGTATTTAGAAATTTAAATATTAAATTATTAAATTCTCATCATTACAAAAAAAAAACTAAAAAGAACATTTTTATTGAAAAATATATTGATATTTTCATGTAATAAAAAATTATTTCACAACCTTATATATGCCACAGCAATCCCACAACAAACCTCACCCGCCCAAACTACAATAAAAAAAACGCGCGCACGCAGTTCTTCCTCCAAGAATCGTGCACTTCTCGAGTTTCGTATAATAATTTATTCGCGCGCTGCGTCGCGTAAGGTAAAATGTCCAATACCTGAACAAACCTAATCCGATCTATAGTTGGACAAAATGAACTATTTTTATTGATAGATGTCAGAAGATATGATGACAATGTTGATTTAATTAAGTTTTTAAATTTATTTTTATAAAAAGTATAAAGGTTTGAAGGTTACGTTGTCGAAGCGTGCGAAATTGAACATTGTCCAACTTTAGGCAATTCTCAATTGCCATAAAGCAGTAGTTGGACACATTTAATATCATTGTTCAAGTACTGGTTTAAAATTATGTCCAACTGTTGGTGTTAGCTCGACTATAGGGTGTCCAGCTACTTATAGCAATTTTATACACGTATTTTAAATTTATACTTTTTTAATATAAAAGAGCATGCAAAATAGAGCGCGAATTTATAGCTAGACAAAAAAAGGTCTAACGAATATTGATTTTGAAAACACCGTTTGAATGAAATGTTTTCCAAAAGTATCCAAATATTGGGCATTTTACCTTACTATACGCATTCCGGGGATACAAACAGGGGAGAGGGCGTCTCTCGTCGTCTCTGTCTCGTTCGTTCTGTAACCTACTACTTATACTCTATACTACTAGCTAATGATCTCAGATTTCTCTTCTATAAATTTTATGCTAAAAACCTATTGATCTTTTTTTTTCTTTTTCGTTAATCCGTGAATAACGTGTATTCTTGTTTAGACGCGATCAACGTTCATGAAACTAATGAAATAAATTAAACATTAGTTAATGAATTCGCAGCGGGCAGAATTAATTGAAATTTAAAAGATATACATATGTTTATTGAGTAAATAAAACTGACAGATATCATCTGAATGATGATTTTATTATCATTTTATGCTCCGCTACTCTAAACTTTACATTTCTCTGCATGTATCATTCGACGATGAAAATAAGCGCCAATCCGTGATACACAATCGTATATAGGCTCAATCTAGACCCCTCGGACTATGCAAAACGCTCACTCGACTGCATCAACTGGAAATTTAATTTCCAGCGGCATCGGTAATAACCCGCAGCTGCAAAATTAGACGGCCTATCTCTCTCGTGCGGATGATGTGCCCCCTCGCGTGACTGCGCCACCTCGAGATTGGGATCCGGCTCGCGTGCCGCGCTAATTGTCCTAATAAACGGACGCGGTGGAAGTATAAGAGAGGGAGAAAGAGAGAGTGGAAAGCGCTCGCACGCGAAGAAAATCTGTTATCGCGCATCGTCAATGGGCTTCGAGTGTGTGTATATATATAGAGGGCTGGCAATTGGCGCCGCGAGGCAAGAATTGTTTCTACTTCTATGAGATCGTGTGATATAGGGCTATTAGGCTGGCTTTTTGTCCCCGAGGTGGCGGAACTGACAGGTTTACGAAGGCGATTTCGGGGCTGTATGTTGTCGCGTGTGTCGTTACATACCGGCGGGACTCGTTAAGCGATTGATCCGCGAGACTTAGCATAAGTATGTGGGAAATGAAGGTTTTTTTTAGAAAGGGGGGCAGGGGGGTGATGGTTTGTCTTAATTCTGGTTGACACGAATTGTACTTTTTTGACAGATTTGTGATATCGATTGGGGCAGGTGCTGGTTCGGTGTATACGTGGGAGAACTGGATGACAAATTTTAGCATATAAAGCAGGTGAGGAATGGGTGAGGTAGGAAGGTACCTCGGTATAATATCACGCGAACTGCATAGTTTTTCAGGGGAAGTTTTATTCTAAATTCATGCGTGAATATAAAGTATAGAGACATTGCCGGAAGAGCTATTTTTGGCTGTATTATTGGGTACAAGATTAGATAAAAGACGTGATTATAGAGCTGAAGTCTGGTTAATAAAATAAATTTGCCTAAAATAAGATAGCGATTGGAGGTACTGATATTTCTTATTATATTATGCTCATTGATGATTACGAAATAATTTAAGCTGTTAGGTTTTACGTTTACCTACAAACTTGCACGGAAAAAAGTAATCAGTAAATTCTACATTTTCTACAGTGGTAGTTGATTTTGGTAGAGATGACTGGCAGGGAAGTTTTTCAAAATGTAGTATATTGAGATGACTCGTCGCACTGTCCGTTAATTTTGAGGAAGGTCGCAAAAATAAAACACTCAAATGTATGATTTTTTTTGCCGCGATCACTTCACTGTGATCCTCATGAGAGCTAGAGTATCATAATACAGATCACTTATATTCAACGAAAAAATTTCTTAGATTGCAATAATACACAATCGAATAAAACTAAAGACGTGCGATGGAGCTCATAGTAACAGCATCCACCTCAGCAACGCACTGAGCTACAAGTTCCCCTTTCCACAAAACTATACTTTGTAAATACATAGGTGATACCGACACATGCAATGGTCCTTTTAACTCTCACTAATACTATTCCAATTTTCGCTATATAACACACGACAGTTTGCATCTCCGATCACTTGACTGGCAACAAGTCATGCGGCCTTTACGAATGTATTTTATTTACACGTTCGTGTAAATGGTTTTTTGTTGATCATTTTATTGTGTCAGTGTTTATCTTGTAAACGCTTCTATCATCTTAGAAATGAAATTCGTTAGATGTTCAATTAACTTACCTAAAACTAACTCTAAACATCCAACGTCCTCTCTTTAAAATTCTTTCCGCTCATCCCTGTGTGTCACCCCCTCGTCCCACAACAAGCGCGCCCAAACTTTATTCATCCTCCAAACTCTACCGGCGTCACGCTACTTCGACGACTACTCTACCGTCCTCCGTTCACCACAGATTTACTACCTGCTCGTGTACTTGCATAAACATCGACACTTCCGGGCGTCGCCTCCTCCAAGAAGAACCGGTCACCCCGAATCATCCCCGCGCAGAGTCAGCAGCGGACTTAATTACCGCGATAAGGCTATAATCGTAGCGCGCTGCGACGCGTGTTCTTGTATAACGGCAGTTGAGCGCGACTTGAGCGGCCCCGCCGTAAAGAACGCGCGCTAAGGAGCACGATTTAGGGACGGTTCGCCGAGGGAGGTTAGCCGTGTTTGGGATTAGTTTGTTCGGATGGCCGTTATACGGGGGTGTAACTATAGGGAGGAAGCGGAGAAAGGTTTAAAAGAGATTAAATGGAAATGAATGGGAGTTGGCTAGAAAGTTGGAGATGAAAATGCTTTATTTTCGTACGGGGTATACACTTTAATATATAAACAAATATGATGTACAACGTACTTAATAGCTTGTTTTTTTTTACAGTATATAACTTATTTGTAAAAGACATATCAAAAGTAAAAATAATTTCGTAAGAAAAAGAGGATCGATATAACGATTATAATATAAAACAAAAACATATTAGAGCAATATTCAACATAAAAGCCCAATCTGCAAAACGTTTTTGTACAAATGGTACCAGTAGTTTTTTCAGTGGTAAAATTTAAATATATGCAAAATTATTTACTTTTTATACATTTTAAATGATATTTCTATGTAGAAATTAAATAAAGATGGACAACCTAAACGCATATAAATTTCATTGTTTCAAAATCAAATTTATGTATTAAACTCGTCCAACTGAACAACGCGAACGATATCCAACAACATGCGACTCGTGGCATAACCAACCAAGGGGCCACGTCCGCACCCAACTTTCTCGCGCAAGCACGGCGTATATAAAACCCGCAACTGCTTCTTCTCCAGTGGCGCACTAAACTCGAAATTCGTCTCTATTTCCATTCGAAATTAGCCCAGGCTGCGATCGGATCGACAAGCTGCTGCCTCGACGTAAATCTCGCGGGCTTTTACAGCCTCTCTTTCTCCACGTGAGTGTTTGACCTCGCAAGCACGTCGCAAAAGTCGTCGTCGCCGCCACCGTCGTTGCTCGCGCAGCCGAGTGAAATTCGATATAATTTTCGACGGCCAATCGTGCACATGCGCCGCTCTCTCTCTCTCTTTCTCTTTGTGTAATTTAGTAATTTAAGGGCTCGCTGTCGTGGTGTATATGTATATTTATTCGCCAGAGTTGGGCGACTCGCGTGGAGACGTGTGTGTGTGTGTGTATGTGTGTATATCGGGGTGAGTTATTTATATGTGGAGCATCGCGCGCGTGCAAGGGCCGTACTTATAGGAGTTGGAAATTTAAATGGGGCTTCCGGTTAGTAAGCGCGGTATTAATCATTATATTTTGTCAAAATATTTAAATTCGTTATAGAAATTGTAGAATAAACGGTATACTGTATACTCTCTAAATTTTAATAAGTGAAATTCACTTGAAATAAGTGAATATGCACATATTGAATAATCGAACGATTTTGCTTCCTTCTAGAAGAAGCTTTGTGATAGTAATTTTTTGAGTTGTTCTAAAAACATGTTATAATTGTTCCACAAGATGTTAGGAATCAAAATACATGGTTTTTGAAAAATTTCTGTATGGATGTAAAATTTCTTGTAGAGGTTGATTATGGATAGCTATCGGCCGAGTTCTTTGGGCAAAATGATTGTGATTCATAAATTTCATAGATATTTGAGGTTAAAATTTTTTTAACCTTTTTTTCAAATCGTTATTTCTTGAGAACGGCTCTGTGTATCTGAATCAGATGGGTC
>JAPYZO010007222.1:0-11524 GCA_030522905.1 Torymus flavipes | reverse complement strand
AGAGAGAGAGAGAGAGGGAGAGAGAGAGAGAGAGAGAGAGAGAGAGAGAGAGAGAGAGAGAGAGAGAGAGAGAGAGAGAGGGGGAGAGAGAGAGAGAGAGAGAGAGAGAGAGGGGGAGAGAGAGAGTTCAATATTTACGTCTAACAGATGAAGTCAAAAGACTCGTTACCATAGTCTCGGCCAGATGACCAAGTTTATATAAAATAGTACCGTAGACTAGAGTACAAAAATATAATACAAAATATATACAATATAAATGGAAGTGCAGTTCTACAGTAAAACAATAATTTTTATAAAATTCGTCTAAATGTCATAGTTAACAGAAGTGTAAGGACTGCGATCTTTTGTGTTGCTCTAATTGAGAAGAGTGGTGGAAGCGGCTATGTTGCGTCGAGAGAGAAGTCGCCTGTGAGCGGCAGTCTTTGCTCCGAGTTAAGAGCGTACGGACGTGTGTCCTCTGTACGCCTTCAGTACTTCCATAATATCTCCTAGTTATTGTTATAACTCTCCGACTCTTATTAATTCTCTCTCCTATCCATTCCAATCCTTGAATGTGGAGAAACTGGGGCTCATATCCCTACAGATGTGCAGTGCCAGCGTCTTCTACCCCTGCATTAGAGGACTAACGGTCGCGATCAAGTAAGTGTTGGCGCACCGCTCACTTAAAGGACAAAAGAGATGGTAAACGGCGTAAGGTAGAAGGGAGGGAATTCCAAAAACGTACACCTTGCACCTGAAAGGCTCTGGTTCTTGTCTCTGTGTTCACCGCAGGGATGTTCAGTTCAGGAGGGATAGATCTAATCTAGGGCTGTGGCTTTTGTTCTCTAAAGATGAATGTTAAGTACTAAAGTTTGCGAAGCCGAGTGATTTTGTGTAGTAAAATGGCTTCAAAATAGCGCCGACGCGAATCTGTCCGGATCCAGCCAAGCCTGTTCCTGTAGGGAAGAAAATGTACTCATCCCTCCTTACCTCAAAAATGTACCTCACACAAGAATTACTGACTCTCTGTATACGTGTACGCTGTTCCTCTGAACTGTCGAGAAAGTGACGCTCACTTCGTCCTGTATCTCAACTACGGGCGAGTTCCATGAATTCATGTCTTTCACATTCCTCTGCGAACCAACGAAAAATTGCTTTACTTACCAGGGTTAAGACACAGACTGCCGCTTCCGTCAGCCGAATCAAACCCTCCTGGAATTCATCTTTAGTGGTGTATAAATAAATCTGGAGGTCGTGTGTATAGAAAAGATGTATGATTTTGTGAACTTTGAGCGAGTCCTGCAGGTCATTGACCTACAAGCTGAACAGTAGGGGGCCCAGGACAGAACCCTGTGGAACACCCAGATTGGTTTCCAGGCAATCAGAATTTCTATTACTATTGGAAATCACCATCTGAGTGCGATCTTGTAAATATTATCCACAAGAGAGTCATCCTGGAGAACTCCAGCCGCCGAAGCTTGGTCAATAAGTTTGTGGGTGAGATGGTGTCGAACGTCTTGCTGAAGTCAAACAACAGCAGAAGTGTAACCTTCTTTTTGTCAATGGCCATGTGAACGTCGTCGGTCAGTTTTAGTAACGGAGTCTGAGTACAGTCTGAGTAGTGTTTTCCGAATCCGGCCTAGAGAGGATCTAAAATTTTACTTTTACTGAGATACTCCGTGATTTGGGCATGGGTAATCTTTTCAACTACCTTTGACAAAAAGCAGAGTAGAGAGATAGGACATAAATCAGTCACATTCGCGGGAGCAGTTTTCTTTTTCCAAGCTATTAGTTGCGCCTGTTTACAGATAATCGGAAAGACACCCAGAGCGAAATAGTAGTTACATATTTTAAAAATGAAGTCGCCAATAATTGGGGGGCTTTTACGATCACTTCTTAGGTAACTCCGGAAAAGGGCGAAATAGCGCGGACAACATCGTTAATGTTAACACGGCTGAACGAGAAGCCTTCCTTGCTTGTAGATAAAATGGTGTTCGTTGCATCTTCTAAATTCTCAAGAGATGAAGCAGAGATCTTTGCGAAGTGCTCATTTAGCTCGCCCGGCGTGAACTCATGAAATTCCTTTCTTTATGCTTAGGCAAGAGATCGAGGTTGCGCATCTCATTCCAGATGTTCTTGCTATTATCAAGAGAGTCAAAAAGATGTTTTTGGAGACAGGTACTACGAGCTGAGCGAACATAGACCTTATTGCAGAGCCGAAGAAACTCATCAAGCAGCTTTTCACTCATCCGATCACTCGAGACGTTTGATTCCTAAATTAGCTTATACGAGGTTATGAACTAAAGAGGATCTTTATCACTCTCTTGATCACCAACCAGCGAACGAGTAGTCAGCAGTCCCTTCTTGACCAAGTTAACATAAGTTGAAGAGTTACTAAGTGTAAGTGAGTGTTGCCGGGGAGAGTGCAGATAAAGGAAATCGCTGTAAATAGTGAAGGACTTTAGGTGCGTCAGTGTAGGTTGTTACAGGTTGGAATGGAGTAGATGTACGAATCGAGCTGTGGCGTTGTAACGTTTCGTTGTGGGTCGAGTGAGAAGTTAAAGTCGAGATTTTGCAGGTGCTAGAGAGTCGAAGGACCACCGATATTCTCTCTTGTCTTTGTGTTGTCTGGATCTTCGTTACTTTAGGTCGAACTGTGAGTGGCGAGCGTGGTCAAGTCGAACTTTGCAGATTATTAAAGAGGCCGAAACCGAAATAATTCTTTTTTGTTTCAGTTCTATTTCAGTCTCATTCTACAATATAACAATGAAAATCATCAAAAATGATAATTAAAAAGCAGCACTTTCAGAATTGATCAATTCTTACTCATCACCTGTACGTGCAAAACGAATTAAGTTTCAGCTTTCTCCGCTGAGTCTTTCCAGGACCATTGTTTTTTTTCTGCAATTTCGTGGTTAAGATCAATGCTAACAGCAAAAGGGCTAATATTTCTTCATGAACTGCAATAATATAGTATATTAATGTTGCTTCCACGTAAAAAAAGCTTTGTCATAGTAAAAAATGTTATGATATTTCATGATAGGAACATGTTTTCTGATATTTCGATTGGGAATAAAGATAAAGTTAAGGGGGTAAACCTGGGTTAAAGTCTGAAAAAATATATTTTAGTATAATTAGTCAGGTAATTATTTTTCCAAATCTATATAGAAAAACAACTTTTTATCTCAAAAATACAGATAAAAAACAACATTTTAGCATCTTCCTTACTCGAATATTGTTATTTATAAGTCTTCTGTAATAATCACCGGATTGAAGTATGAACTTTTGTACATCACATCAGAGCACGTAGCGCTGCACTGGTATGTCTTGATCAAATGAGCTCTAGCTCAGTGGAGATCTTTATATATTTACACTAAACAAGTGAAGCAGATTCTAAAAAAGTTAAATTCTTCCATTAATATACATCTTAAAATAATTTTTTAATGATTCTTTAATGATTTTTCAAACTTTTTTAATTGGGTGTCTATTTTCAAAATCTGTGTAACTTATTAAGTGTAGATATGTACAAAGACCCACCTAAACTGTCATTTATTTGATCAAAGCGTTCCAGAGCAACGCGACGTGCCCTGTCTAAAAATTATTACACAATTAATACTGAGATAATTGAGAGTTTGCAAAACAGTTTTGTATACGTATCTCCTCTACTATATCGATTATTATTTTCTGACAGTATCTACATATTATAACCAGCAATTGAGAAGTATTTGACATATTATACAGAGAGATTTCAATTTCAGTAGTACTCTGTTACTTCAAACTATAACAATGTTATTAGAGAAGTTACAGCTGAGAAATGAAAGAAATAATACAACTATTATTAATAAATTTAGCATTTAGTCCTTATCTAGAGCAAATATACATTAAATACTTTTTTTTTCATTAAATAGAAGTCATAACCTCAAAGTGTGTTTTAATCTCAAGGGAAATGAAAATCTAAAGCAAATTACAGTGATTGGACTTATGATTTAGTAATTATATTTGATCTAAATGAATTTCTTTGAAAAACTTACTAAAGTTAATGTGCATCCCTTCCATACGAGTCATCATCTGTCAGTTGTAACCGGGTTTTTCTTCTTAAAGTTCTCGCCTCAATGGTTTTGCCATTGTTGTAGTTAGATACTGCATTAATAGCAGCCGTCTCTACCTTTCTGAACTTGCTGATGAGAAGCTCTAAATATAATATTCTTGAGGGCACTCGCTTCTTTATGTTCTGCTTTCAACTGCAATTGAAACGCATGGGTGCGCAACCTAAACTGCAGTTAAAAATAGGAAAAAGTGTAAAAATCTGGATGCGTTGTTTACAAATTTATTTTATATATTTGAGCTCTACTTTTACACGATACAAATTATCTAAACCTCAAATGATGATGGCCATCTATAATCTGCTCTCCTTACAATGGAAAAAATGTAATTTGAACAACAAAACAAATGAAAAGCTTTATCAGTAGTATTATGTACATTCTTAAAACAAAAGTAGATAAATCTTTAAAACAAATGAAGACATATTCTACAAGCGTTTTTCTTCTGAAATATGTAAAAATATCTATTTTTTGTCATTTTCAAGGTGTTTGACCTTCTTAAGTAGGTCAATTTCTTCACATTTAAAAATTGGTGAGCGCAATACGTTCGCGGTTTTAATGACGTGCATACATCACGACGTCGCTCGTGCCGAATATTAGCACTGTTCAATTTCGTAGTCGTATATAATGTGCGTATAATACTCGAGAAAATGACTGATATAATCGAATCAACTTTAAAAAATTTAGTAATTCGTCACAGGATATAACAATTCAATAAATAATATTTGATTTTTCTATTAAACACTTTTCTCTTCAAAAGAAAAACTGATTATAATAGAATATACTTTTTTATGGTTGTACTTTAATGTAGTTTATATGGTTAATTCTTGCGGTTTTTAACATTTTCATGATGTTTCAGATTATGTGATGAGCAACTCTCTAATCAATCGCATTACGACTTTGGATTAAGAGCATTAAAATCTGTTCTCATATCAGCGGGCAATGTTAAAAGGGATCGAATACAAAGAATAAAGGAGGGAATGCAAACACGTGGAGAAAAAATCAATGGTGAAGCTTCTATAGCTGAAAATCTACCGGAACAAGAAATTTTAATACAGTCTGTATGTGAAACAATGGTACCTAAGTTAGTAGCAGAAGATATACCGTTATTATTTAGTTTACTTAATGATGTTTTTCCAAATGGTAATTATACACGGGCGGAAATGAAAGGTAAGGATAAAAACAACTGTATCATTTTAAATTAAATATCGAATGTCTCCATTTTTCTATATAGGGATGAATTTATTATGGACATGCTTTTTCTGCGCTTAAAAAAACTTGGGTTTTTCTATATGATTTCTTCCATTATTATAAAACGATACTTTTTTGTTCTCCTTCCGTATCATTGCCTTTGATGGCTCAACTTATTAGTGACTAGGATTAGAATACATTAGGTAAGGATTAAAATACATTAGAATACACACGTCCGCTGCACATGGCTATCTCGTGACGACTGACTATATATGCGCTGTCGGCGCTCCCGATACCAGAAGTATCTTCGTACAATTTTATAGGTTTTGTGGAATGTACCTAATGGTAGATTTTTATGAATTGATTGATGATACAGCTAGTGGCTAATTTACTACCAATATGGTGTTTTAGGATTAAAAATAAATTAGCACCATTTTTAATTGTCTAACGGTTCGGACAATTATGTGTGCCTCTTCAGGAAGAATAACTTACCATATATAAGTCAATAATTTTATGCGGGAAACAATCATTGACGAGCGGATTGTTTCACGCATAAAATCATTGACTTATATATGGAAAGTTATTATTCCTGAAGAGGGACAGATAATTGTCCGAAACGTTGGACAATTAATGGTGTTAATTTATTTTTAATCCTAAAGTACCATATTGGTAGTAAATTGGCCATTAGCTGCATCATTAATCAATTTTATAGGTTTTTCAAATTTTGCTTCAAATGATTCAGTTAACAAATTTCTAACAAATAAATTTCAGTTACTGCTTCTGACATTGTAGTAAAATCAGCAAAAGTTGAACATTTGGTTACGTAGTTTTGTGTATGTGTTTTCAAAAATATTAAATTTCCATACAATCTAATCATAAATCCTGTTGTAAATTTTCTATCGATATTGTCGCCTGCATAATGAGAATCTACTATAGAATCTAACGTCTCATTTTGCAAATTCTCATAATATTGGTTTTATCTAAATACTTTAATATTCTCATTGCATATTTGTAGTCCGTTGCATCATAGCAGCTTTAGTATCGACTTAAGTAATTTACAGGATATGTTATATCTGGCCTTGTGCCTGAACTTGTATACAACAATTCACCAATCCAATTTCTATACTTTATACTTTCGTCTATTTAATTAGCTTGTTCTAAATTTAAATTTGCTTCCATAGAAATATCATATAACTTGTTTTTTTCTAGATTATATTTCACACCCAAAAATTCAATATACTTTGTCTGACTTAAGGTCATTTTACTTCTAGCACCATTTTTAATTGTCTAACGGTTCGGACAATTATCTGTGCCTCTTCAGGAAGAATAACTTACCATGTATACTTTACTATAATCAATATCAATTCCAATGTAATTTCCAACTTTTCCTAAATCTTTCATTAGAAATCTTTTCTCTAAACGGCGCGTAAAGTGCGTACTGTACGCCCTGCAGGAGAAAGGCTCGGGTGACAATTATATGCGATCTGAGACATTCTTTACTTTTACTTTCTAGGTGCATAATGTACTATTTTATTAAACTTTCTTTAACTTCATCTATAATGATTTTATTTTTGCAACATATTAGAAGATCATCTACAAAAACAAGTATGTATATTGGATCTTTGTGTTATTTACATATAGAAAATAATCATAATTACTTCTTACAAAATTTAACTTTTCTATAAATTCGTGAAAACAATCATACCAATCTCTTGGATTTTCTTTTAAACCATAAAGTGCCCTTTTTAATTTATAGACTTTATTTTCGCCTGTTTCAAAACCTTTAGGCTCATTAACATATACTTCAGATTTTACAGGATTTCCGTATCTTGATACAAGACTTTCCTTTCTATTAGATTGTCTTGGAATTGTTAAATTTTCATTATTTTTATTTTCATTTTCGGACCAAAATTTGTATAGTTTTCATACTCTCTAGTTACTTTGTCGTTTACGATATTTTCATGATTGGTTTTCTTATCTCTATTTAACTCGAAAGACGAA
This sequence comes from Torymus flavipes, assembly GCA_030522905.1. Taxonomy (NCBI): domain Eukaryota; kingdom Metazoa; phylum Arthropoda; class Insecta; order Hymenoptera; family Torymidae; genus Torymus; species Torymus flavipes. Next base: position 4,253 of record JAPYZO010007222.1, on the reverse strand, counting down.
ATAGACGATAATAGATTGATTTTGTTTTCATGAACATCATTTTCAATTTCCGATTCACTCTCATAATTTACTCTATCTTTTTCATCATCAATTTTTTCTAAACAAAATAATTTCGTGCTTTCTTCAACGACTGTTACATGTTTAATATTCTTTACTGTACCATTTATTAAAACTCTGTATCCATTGTTTGTGTGACCAATTAATACTCCTAAGTCAGCTTTATCATTCCATTTACTTTGTCATTTTACTTCAGGTATTCTTGCGAAGACTCTACGTCCATAAATTTAAAAATTTTTTACATTAGGTTTTGCTACAGATAAATATTTCATAAGGTATTTTATTTTCTATAGTATTAGGTATTGTTGTATTATAGAATTAGCTCTTAATAAGCATCTGCCAATGTACCTAGCAGTTCTATTATATATTTCGGCTACACCATTCAATTCATGTACATATGGTGGACATGGTAATAATTGTATGCCTTTGTGTCTTATAAAATTATAAATTTCTTCGGTCAAATATTCGTTTCCATTATCGGATTCTAGTTTTTTGACTCTTTTATTAAACTGATTTTCAACTAAGTTAATGTAATCGAAGAAGCAACTAGCAGTTTCAGATTTATTTTTAATGCAATAAATTTTGGCACATTTACTGTAATCATCCATGAATGTTACGAAATATTTTTTAGCGCAATAACCAATAGTGTTATGTGGTCCATTCAAGTTAGTATGGATCAGTTCTAAAATTTTAGTTGCTCTAGGTCTATCGTTTTCAAACGGTTCATTGGACATTTTACTTTCTATGCAATATGTACATTTTATATAAGTTGCTTTTAATTCTTTCTTGTAAACCATTAAATAATCTAGTTTTTATTAATATGTTAAAATATTGGAAATTCACGTGGCCTAGTGCCTTATGCCATTTCTCTTTTTCAGTTAATTTTGGGAGACTTGTATAAATTTTACTTTTCTCTTTTTTTACATAAATTTTCATTTTATACAGGTTGTCATCTTTATGTGCAACGGACTATAATTTTCTATTTTGATCAAATATTTTTGCTTCATAATATTTTAGTACAATAATCAATTTATTTTTTGTTATTCTAGAAAAGCTTAATATGTTTTTTCCTATATCTTTTAGATAGTATACATTTTTTATACCAATTTCATTTTCATTATTGTATGTTCTGAAATAGGTTTTTTTATTGCCAATTTTAGTGGCTTTCAAAATTTTACTATCAGGTAATTCAGATAATTCTACATCTACATGACTTTCTAAGTTTACATACTGTTTAAAAAATTTACAATCTTTTACAATATGATCCGAGCAATTACTATCTAATAACCACTTCATTCGCTGATTCTGCTGGTGAGGGGCTTTACTAGCGAAGCCGCTCGCCAGCAGTACTACAAAGCGGTCGGGCACAGACTAGTATTCAACCTTGTTATAGATCAGCTCCTACGCTCACTTCCACAGGAATGTGGCTCCACCTACAACGGAAAGACTGTTCGTGCCATGGCCTTCGCGGACGTTCTGGTTCTACTTGCCGACTCGCCAATCCGTCTACAAGATCTATTCGACTGGACGAATACCTTCCTGGAGACTTATGTGGCCTACTCTTGAACACGAGCAAATGTCACCCAGTCTTGATCGTCGGTAATGGCGGTCTCAGGAAAACGGTAGTCGACGTTAACCGGATCTTCCATATCAAAGGTCAACCGCTGCGCGCACTCTCTAGGGAGGATTCCTGGAAATACCTCGGGGTCGAATTCTCTCCTAAAGGACGTCGACCGGTACGGCTAAACAATCAACTCACTCCCCTTCTCGAACGGCTGACGAAGGCACCACTCAAGCCCCAGCAGCGGATCTTTGCGCTCGAGGCCGGCGCTCTCTCCAAAGTCTACTATCACATGGCGCTTGGGGGAATCAACATCAGTGACATCCGCAAGGCCGATAAGATGGTGCACGCCTTCGTTAGGCAATGGATGGCCCTGCAGAACGACATCTCAATCGGCTACTTCCACGCCCCCGTTTCAGTAGGAGGGCTAGGAATTCCATTCCTATGATGGCTAGCCCCGCTCCACCGCAAGAACCGCCTTCTCGGACTAGTCCCCGGCCATAGAATGGAGAACGTCATGGACCCGTACCTGATCACAGATATCGGACAGTGCAGACAGCGGCTCATGCGGAGAATGGTTTAACATACACCACCCAGGAGGAGATTAAGAAGGGGTGGGCCGCTATTCTGCACCAATCCATCGACGGCTCGTCGCTTAAAAACTCGCATCAAGTCACCGGCCAACACCAATGGGTGGCTGATGGGATCTCACTTCTCTGAAGCAAAAATTACATTAACTTCCATAAAGTGAGAATTGGAGCGCTGCCAACACGATCTCGGACGACCAGAGGGAGGCGCGGTGATAGACTCTGTCGCGCGGGATGCATGGCGCAGAAAACTAACGATGTCCTGCAGATTTGGCCTCGCGCCCACAAGGCCAGAATCGATAGACATGACGCCGTGCTCTCCTACTTAGGGCACAACCTCCGACGCCAGGGTTTCGAGGTCCAAGAAGAGCCACACTACCAGACGCAGGAAGGGCTGAGGAAGCGAGATATTGTGGCAACAATGGGTACACTTGGGCTGATGATCGATGTCTAAATTTTCGGCGAGCAATCGGACCTATAGAGAGCCAGAACTGCCAAAATCACAAAGTACGTCGACAATCCTGACATCGGTCGGGCCATACAGCGAGAAACCGGAGCAACCAACATCCGTCACCTACATCTGGTGCAAAACATCCGCATCCGAGTTTCTGACACTGGGCACCATCACACGGAGAGATCTCGCTGTCATCGCCCCCGGTGTGCTCATCGGTGGTATCATCGCCCACCGTGACTTCAATCGCTCAACCGCTGTCACGTTCGGAAGATGACATCGCCCGAAAAAGAAGACAACCATCCCATCTCCTCGATGCTGCCTGCTGTTCTCAGGCACAATCTACTTCGGAAGTCTTGTATATGTAATTAGTATTAAGTTGTAAATATCTGTAATATATGCGATGATAAAAAAGTACAATTTTATTTGGATTTTCACTAATTTCACTGCACTTTTTCACTTGGGAATTAAACACTTGCATGGCCCATGTTTGTGCTCTTCTGGAATTGTCGTCGTAATGACCTCTTCCTCTTGATTGATTCTGGTGATGATTTCTTCCTCGGCCACGACCTCTGTAGCCTTCATCTTGGTTGATGCCTCCCTGATGACTGTTGGATTCTTTTTTGGTTTCGATCGTCTGGTTGATTGTTGGGCCCTGCGTGCCAACATGCGTTATTTAGATGTCCGGATTTTCCACAAACAAAACATTCCTTGTTAGTTTTAGCATTGAAAGTGCTAATATTTCTCTTTTCATTTTGATTTTTAATCAGATTTTTTTCCTTGATTTTTGATGTCACGTAATCCATTGTTCTTTGTTCTTCGGGGTATCACATCAATAACGTAACCGACATATCCGTAATTAGGTGGTAAAGTTTTCAACAAATATCTCATTTTTTGACTCATCTATATGTCCTCCAGCTGATTTGAATTCATTCACTGCCTTTTCAGACTATATGAAAAATTCGTCTACTGTTTCATAGGCCTTTAGCTTAATTTCATTAATTTTTCCTCTGCACGAAATTTGAAAAGCCGTAGATTGATTTGTATATATCTTTTCAAATTTAATTATCATGGCACGAGCATTTGTACAGTCTTCATGTATTCTAACCGTCTGTCGGATATTGTGCTTACTAAAAGAGATACATGTGAAATTTCATATACAGGTTTGTAAATATCTCAAAAACACTCATATCAATTTTCAAAAGGCTAGAGAGGCTAGAAATTAAGATATAAATTTTTCCTTTTTTTGCTAATTAACATGGGCTCTTATGGGAAGATGCGATTTCTTTGTACTTATTTGTGTATTAAAAAGCATTAAAAATTGAGATTCTATTTATATTTTTTGTAGTAGATAATGAAATTATGACGAACATTCAGAAATTGTATCCACAGATTCTGACTTATAGAAAAATTATTTTGAATACAAAAAACCTACATTTAATCTAAAAAAATGATTCAAATTAGCGTCTGTATAGAACTCTTAATTGTCAATAGGGACAAATAAAATTGTATAATTTTAATGAATAATCGGTATTTCGTGTAAGTTCATCTACGCTGTTTCTTTAGTGCAATATACCTCGCGAATGAATCTTAAATA
>JAPYZO010007221.1:0-13840 GCA_030522905.1 Torymus flavipes | reverse complement strand
GGCCGGGAATGCGGAGTTTCGGGACGATGAGTTGCAACGTCGGAGGGAAAAAATTCTGTGGTTTTGAAGATAGGTTCGTATAGTTCTTTGTGATGTTGATATGGGTAGGAAAGAATTTTTGAGAGGTGTTGAACGCAGGTATAGTTTCGTTATGTTTATAGTTAGCTGAAGGACGGTGGATGAATAAAGTGGTCAGTGAAATGTAATGATTGAAATAAAGAGAACGAACGAAACATGATATCGGTAATCATGCAAATCCATGTAAGCCACGATGTTCTCTCAACGCTTTTGTGTAAACCGTTTTTGCATGTACTTTTTTAAAATCGATAAACTGTTATCTTTTAAAATCAGCTAATTCTAAATACCATGTTGAAATAGATTGTTTATTTAACAATCACTAGTTTCTATTTCGTATTTATTTACAAAGCCACACGGCGTATTTCTTTCCGGTTAAAATTTATACTTGACAGATTACGATCAAATCTCATTGTTTTTGTTATCATCTTATTACGGGAGTATCAAATATTCTTCCTTGTTACTTGTTCGACGTGTTATTGAATCATCGCTTGACACGTGTTGGCGCTGTTTATTATTACTACGATCTGTTTGCATCTACGTGTCTGCTAAAAAGAAACTTCATATAACTTACAGTAGTTTCTTTAGACCATTTTGGAGCATTTGAACTTGATACTTATATATAGAGATCGACAATTTCAAGTGCCAGTTAATATAAAATACTTGATACTAGATAAAAATGAAGGGGTATTTATTTTTGGAGCACTAACAGCAATTCAAATACAATTTTCGAATTTTAATAAAAGAAGTCATTATTTCATGAAAAAAAGTAATTATATGTTACACAGATGAATCGAATTCTTTGATTTGTATCTAGCAATGTTATCTTCAGTTAATTCTTTTCTTCGAATCTCAAATTATTTACAAGAATTTTCAGGAAAAAGTACGAATAATAATAGTTAGTTGGAAGAATGGAATTTCAGTTTCACATGCAGTCTGCAATTAACAGCGGCAAAGTAATTTCACATAAAAGGCAAGACTTTCACGAGTGCGTCATTGATATTGATGAAAGTTTTTCTAGGTTTCTTATATATAGATCACGTGACATGTGCTGCATTAGAAATATTGTGCAATATCCATAAAAAGCTTTACCAATAACTTTTAAGTTTCGAGATATTGTAATTTCAATAGTTGAGAAAAATTTTCAAAAACATAAATAGCATTTCTGTACTATATTACCAATATTGTTAACAATACGAATAATGGAAAACAGAAGTATAGGTAATTGTAAATTTTGAAATTTGAAGTTAATTTATTCACGTTTTTTTCAGTGTTGTATCATGGATCTAGTATTCTAAGTATAATATATATCTTTTTTCATTTAGTGCATTTGCATAAAACAATTTGTGAGTTACTTAAGACTGTTAATGCAATTATCGTTAACACTCAGCGTGCAAAGACAGGGCTCTAACATTTAGAAGATAACGTTTATGTGGTATTGTGTATTGATTAATACGCAGCTAATTTTATTACTTTTTTAACTATCATTTTTATTAATTATACTTTGGCTATTTACCACAATCTCGGTCATAAAAATATTATATTTTGTAAGAAATTTAATGCACACAAATAAAATTCCGTCATCACCTAGAGAAGATTCCCTCCTAAATAATATACTTCCACGTCTATTTTTTATAAATTAATCCTTTTCTCAATATTGAGTGTACAACTCCACATTCGTCGTCAACAAAACATTGTTCATTTCATTTGTGCACAACTCTGATAACAAACATACAATACAATACCCTTATATCCTCCGCACACGGTGCGCCCGCGAAATATTCGCGCGCCGATCCGTCCGGCTGATTCCGAGGCGGCACTTGGCGAACGGCGCTCGCCGCAGGGGAATTTAGGTTAGGAGGACTCGACGACGGCAGCAGCGAAGGAGGCCTTCGCGCACGCGACGAGTTCTTTCGCGCGCGCGCGCCAGCCGCGAGAATCGCTATAGAGTCCGCGGGGAAAAAACTGGCCGATTGTTTTGGTCTCGAGAGCGCGATGTCGGTTGCCACGGTGCCGTCTGCGAACGTTGCGTCGTGGTTATAGGAACTTGGTTTTGTATTTTACACATTTTTTTATTTATTAAATGATAATTGTAACGATTGGGTTGTTGTTCTTTAAATTATTATAATTAGCAAAGGGCACTTTGTGACGTTGGTAAAAGGGTCGGTAATGGTTAGGTGTATTATCAAGCTCAAATGAAAATATAATTAAACGTATTTGTTTTCGTCAATTATCTCATCGAAGTTACAAATATTCTTAAACAGAAAAACGTTACAAACTGACTTGGAAGTTTATCGATTATTAGGCTGGTCTATAATCTAATAATTTTTTCATCCGGATTTATATGGCTTCACTTATATTAATATGAACTGACCCATTTTAATTGTTGTAAGAAGATAAAAATAATTCACATGATAATCAAGTGTTTTAAAGTTGTTTTTGTTATTGAATAAGAACTTTATTGTATAAAAAAAGAAGTACTTAGACTACTACAATCTCAACTATTTTCTGAGTTTAATTCCTCTCGATAAATTTTTAGAGTAGCATAAAAACAATTCAAATGTCTGGTGTACTTTCAGTAATTCTATAAAAAAAGAATTAGCCAGATTGGTATGGTACAAATGATATTTTCCAATAAAAGTTAAAACGTGACGAGCTTACAGTTCGCAGGTATACAGAGAATTATCAACCATTGATTGATTTTTACAATCGAAAACTTAGGAAGCGAAGTTAACTTTAATATAAATATTATAGCCATGACGCGAATTAAATAATAGATCGTGAAACCGAACTATTTCTTCATAGTCAAAGGAAAGCTGCTAAATGTATAAATATATATCTTATAATTGATCGGTGACTAATAATAAGAGACTTTGAAATATCTATATATCTTTGTATAGATAGTACTTGTTGCTCGAGATCTTTTATCTATTTTATTTTTATTCATACACTTCACTTCCTCTGTAAATGGAAATTTAAAACTAATCTTCGCAAAAATTACGTTCAAGTTATACATGATTTAGGATAAGAAGTTAAATTATAAAAATGGAGATATAAATGGTACATATAAAGATAGGGAATGCTAGGTAATTACTTTCGGTAAACTAGTGATTCATACTACAAAATCACATCCTTGAAATTTGTCCTTTATCTAATTAAAGCAAGTAGTCATCAGTTAATTACATTAGATAATAATACATGACAGAATCTGTAGTTACACGATTCAATGTATTCTCTTCCATCACTACAAAAGCTTTTTTAAAATTATTAAATGAAAAAATATTTTATATGTATCACTCACGTTAAAATTTTACTACTAATATAGCTAAAAGAAAATTTTGAACCTCATATAAACGCTCACTAGATCCAAATCCGATTTCCTCCGATACATCATACCACTTTTCATATCCTATCAATCATTTCCTCAATCACGGAACGATCGATTCAATCGCCGATTTTTTTTTTCTCAACAGCTAAACCGATTGTAGCAACACCCAGAGCTAAGGCAAACGTCTTTTTTTTCTCTTTCTTCGTCTCTCCCGCTCTCCGTGAGAAAAATTTCGCTCTCGAAATCGGCGGGAGGCGCGCTCGCTCGTATACGAGAGCCCGCGGAGGAACTTTCCAATTATAGCAAAACCCATTTTCGGCGCGCGCTCGGGGTGGGGGAAACGCTCTCTTTTCGCCGCCGCATGCCGCTGCGTACTTTTTCGTTTTCTATGACGGAAAAAGGAGCTGCGCGGCGTGTACGCAGAGTGTGGATCGAAACGATCGACGGTTGCCCCATGGTTTTGAACGACGGCGAGTGGGTGCGGTGGATTTTTCGGATCTCTTTGTTTCAGGTCGTACAGCTTTACGGTTGTTTGTTTGATGAGATTATTATGTTAATGCCTTTTATTTTCTTCTATCAATATGTTATTCATATGAGTGTGTAGCGTTATTTTTGATAACGATTACATTAAGAAATATATTTAAGCTACGTCTTAATTTTATTTTACGTTTCTTTCTAAAATACAGCTTTTCTTAGTATTTTCTTTGTTTTTACGATGCGGTCCCGCGGAGTCGCACTCTTATACCTAATTAAGAAGGATGCAGTTCTATTTTGAAATAAGTATATCTCGATGGTTATGACGCATGATTCATTTCATAGCATTTCTATTTTAAGAAGTCACAGCAAACTCATATTTTCTGCGTAAATTAGAAATTGCTCTACGTTGCCACTTTTCACGTGAACTGACTGTCACCAGCCGCAGTTAATGCAGACGTTATAAAATATAATTGCTTCATTGTTTCAGTTGTAGTACAGATAACACAGATAAAACAATTGATTGTAGCCTTTCACTATTAAATTCTATTTCGAGAGTTTGATCTACGTCCAAAGCTCCAAAAAAGCAACAACGACAAAAACCAATCAAATTTGAATTAGTTGTAAACTTAAATATTAAATGTATTTAATACTTTTATGTATCCAAATACATTTTTTTGTCTTTTGTCCATTCATCTAAGTAATTATCCACAATAAGTATAGAAACAATAGACACACATAACCTCAAAGGAAACTTTAAACCTCTTGCCAACCTCATCTCTCTTCTCTCAGGCTATTGAAAAAATTTGTCAACACGTACCCACAGTGCAACGAGAAAGTGCAGTGCACACGCGCATCAGGTGCCTGCTATTTTTCTCCTCGCGTCACGCATGCGTGCATGAGCGCATAGAAGGGAGAAACAGATGCGGATCGTGGGACGAGTCGCGTGGAGATGAATGGGAAACTATACCACAGGCGGGCAGGGAAACCGTGTGTATGCTGCACGCGCGGCGCGTTTCGAGTGCGAATGCATTGTTGTTTGCGTTGCGCGTATATAAGAAGGTTATAGCTGATGGCTCGGACGGACGGGTGTGCAAGTGCGCCGTTCGTTTGGAGTATATAATTTTGAAGTAATTATTCAGCCCCTAAACACCTTTATAGAAATTCCGTGTGCAAAGAGGTAATTGAATTTTCGAACGTTAACAGTAAGCGAAAGATTTTTTTTCAAATTAGCCGGATTTGCCAAAATGCAAGATACAAAATTTAACTGAGATAACGCTGCATGAATTTCTAAGGCACGCTTTAGCGCATTGATGATTTCAGTGGTTTTTTAAACTGATGTACTGATGTGAACAAAAAAACTCGTATAATGATTTACATTTATTCGATAATATATCGCATATATACATGCGAAGAAAAATCATAATTATATGCTTTAATCATTATGACATAAACATTATGATTCAAACAAATATCAATCGATTATCCAACCAAAAATTCGAAATTTAAATCTATCCCTTTCCAAAAATTACAAATACCTTTGTTCCAAGCATATAACCTTCTCTCTTTCTCTCTACCAGAACCATAATGATAAATACCACCTATAATATGACCGCTCTCTCTCCAATCCCACAACCATCGGTCTCAACCCGATCGTCTCCTCACGCGGCCACTACTTCATCACCCGAACCCATTATATCCGTTTCGAAAGAAAAAGGCAAAACAGTACTGTCTCCACCCCCTCCGCGTAAATCACGCCACGCGGCTTTATTTTTTGGGTCACGCGCGACGGACTTGCGAAATATATATATCGCGAGAAAGGCCAAATTTCGCTCGCGAGCCCACGTGTGGGCAAGGCCACGTGTCGAAGCGAAAATCGCCTGCTGAGAGCGAGGCTCGAAGGATGGCTCGAAGGTTCATGTAAGGTGCGGTAGGGTAGAGTTTTATGTTTGTGTCGTTTATAGGAAGTAGGTGTGGGCGTGTTCTTTTTGAGTGAAAACGTTAGAAGGTTAGAGAGGTGACTATATTTTTTATGTTTCCGAGTTTGAATAAATTATTGAAGAATTTTAGTATTTCGTTCATACGTTGTACTATATATCGCAATCAGTAACTTTCATCGTAATCTTATAAGAAGTATACACTTAATAAAAAAATTTGTAAAACTAAACAAATTTTTCTTGTTTTAAGTAAATAATTTACTTCTAGGGTACTCAGAAAATATTTACTTTGATCTAGATACTGTTTTGTAATGAAATATAATAAATATATATCTTTAACGAAAGTAAATATTTTTTAGATATTAATTAATAACAATACTATTTTAAATAAATTTTAACCTAAATTTAATCTATATTATTTATTAAAAAAGTAATTATATATAATTATACTGAAATTGCCATCAATGTCATTGTTTTCATCATCAAAATATTTTTATATATTTTTTTTAAATTAAACATATAGCGTGAAAACCTTGTATATAAATATAATAATGATACTAAATTTTTTTTATACGAACAACTTTTATCAGTTCTCAAAAGTTGACGAAACATAAATTTGGCACGTGCTCGGAAACCTTCGCAATCATTTGTCACACCCGAGCGTCCGGTTCTACTTAAAAAGCTTACAATATACTTCGAATATCGTCTAATTCTGTCCAAACCTCTTATCTCCATACACCTCTCGACTATACTTAACCAAATATAGACCTATTACAATAAAAAAAAAACACGCACCCACCCACTTCTACCTACTTCTCTCTCCGCATTCATTCCACAACACACTACTCGAGTCGGGCAGCTCGATCGTTTTTCTATTTTTAGCGTCGTATACACAGCGGCGAGACGCTATTATTCGCCATTGAGAGCTAACTACAATGGTCAAATTGCTCGCGCCGGTTAATGAGGCACGCACGCGCTCGCTCCTGCGCGAGATATCGCGTCTCGGAGTTTCGACAATGCGCGCTTTTTATCCCCAGATGCGGGGACAATGGCACGGGAGATAGGACGAGGCGTTATCGGCCGGTATGCTACTGTTGGAATATTGGAATCGAGGCGTTGGTCGCTCGCCATGCGATTTCTGTCGTTTGTACGATGAATGATAAGGTTGGGAAATTGAAAAGTGGTGCTCTGCGCAGCTGCGAGCGCGTGCTTTATCTGGGATTGTTATGCTATTTTTTTATGTATGAACGATGTTGGGACGTTGAGGTGATTTAGGGGAGGTGTCTTTTGTTGGGGTATAGGTGAATGTGAACGTTTTGGTAAATGTTTTGTGGAAGAATTTGCATTGTTTTGAACGATGTAATTGTTCGTTTGTTCTTAGCGTAAAATGAGATTAGGAAAGTATGTTTATACGGAGGGAACTTTTGTATAAACTTTACTCTTTTATAAGAAAATTAGCTATTTTCCACAGTAGAGTTGTGACAATGATTGTTTGTTATTTTCACTTTTTAAACAGTAATTTTTGTTTTTGGTTTTTCATATTTCGTTTCCGCAGTCATGAAAATTATCATTTCAAAAAGTAAAATTTGCTACCAAAAGAGTTACCATTCAAAAAGTAAAAATCCCAAGAATATCCCAGCCCCACTGTGTTAGCATTTCTAAATAATTGTCTTAGTAAATTGACAGGAATAGTAAATTTTCTTACAAAAAAAAAAAGAAATTTTTTTATTAGATACTCACAATTAAATTCAACGGGTGATTTTATCATTCTTCAACAATTTTTAATCCTTGATAAAAACTGAAAACATAATTGACTCAATATTGGAGATTATGAGTTCGTGCGACGAATATTACAAATGTTATTCAGATATTTAATTATTCTTTTTTTTCTCGAGAATACCAGAATTTATATACCTTCACACTTCTTCTCTTTCATCTCAGCCCTATACATCCCATTTACCTCAAACAGTAAAAACAACTAACCAACGCAACTCCAAACCAACCTCCTCTCCTAACCCAACGAGCACCCGCATTCCCTTATCCACACACTGCAGCAACTCGCAACCTCGCTTATGTATATAAAACTGATCCGCGCACGCGGACACCACGAGACCGCCGCCGCCGCACGACTTTTACAATCGCGGAGAAATCAAGGTCACGGTCTCGCTCGCTGGCTGCGCGTAGCACGCCGCGGCGGCGCTGCGGGTATAAACAATCCGCGACAATCGCGTGGGGAAATATGAAGCGGAATGCCGTAACGAGGCGAAGTGCGCCCCGCGTGCGAGTTGGTGTAAGTATATAGGTGTATAGTTGGAAATCGATCGGTTAGCGCGGGAACACTTTTCGGAGCGTGTATGTTATTAGCGGGAGGTTCGTTTGTCAGTGGATTATTGATGTAATTTTGAACATTTACAGATTTTTCGTTAATTGCATTTAAAAAGTTGCATTCAAAACTAATACTGCTTTTCATTGTCATGGTTTTCGATAGAAATGAAAAATGTTGATTTAATCGAACGATATGTTCTTTTTTTTAAATTAAATGGAAAATTAAGAAATTCAACGTAGATTAAACAATAATACTAAGTTTTCCCAGTAATTGTAAGGCTAAGTACAAAATCTCCACTGCTTGTGTTTAATACGAAAATTAGCAATCAAATATTTAATGTAATTTTGAAGTTTTAGGGATTTTTAATATTAACAGTTCACACACTTCCACAAAAACTTGCAATCCAACCGTCCCCCATAAACCTCCCAACTACCGCTCCATCGAAATCTCCACAAACCTCTCCAATCACCTATGTTGTATTTAAAATCTCGTCCCCCGATCTCACTTTCTCCGCTCGGTCGATCATCACCATAGAATTCGAGTTCCGCGTCTGCTTCTCGCAATTTATCCCCTAGGCACGCGCGCCTGCGCGCGCGAACACTTCCGAACGGATAACCCGAGCGGCGCGAGCCGTTATTTTTCGCCACATGTGTGCTGCAGCGCGCGCGCACGTCGACTGTTGACCCCGGGAGTATAGTGGATATAGGTACATAGCGTGTACGGGCAAGCGAGTGCTGCAAGTGTAGCGTCGTTCCGTGCGTGCGTGCCTGGTTATACGGCGGTTCGTTGTGTGTTTGCAGGAAGATGAGACGAGGGAGGGAAGTCGTTGGGGAAGTTTGTACGTGAAGGATGTAAAGAGAAGTGTTGTGAGAGTTGGGTGTTTGGTCATGTTTTATTTTTATTGGAAATTTATTATAAAAGAACCAATGCGATAAATTGCGAATTCAAGGTAACGCTTTTATTCGCGCTCTGATTAGTCAATTTTCTAAAAAATAATAGCCTAGGTCACGGTATCAGGACAACGTGCGCGCATCACGCGCACGAAAATTCGCTAGGTAGTGTGAATTAAAAAAATATTATATAGTATAAATTAATCTGGGATAAAAATGCAGTGTTGCTTTGAGAAGGTCGCTGCGCTAATTTTTTGTTTTAAAAAAATTGCTTTTAGGCTTCTGCATGTGACAGTGTAAGAAAGACAAGGCTAGAAATTTGTTAGACCGTTTTTATAAGCTAATATTGTTCTTCGCGAATTTTAAATAACAATACAGGTGACATATAGTCAAGTCAAGAAACAATTTATAATTCATGCTTATTTAATCTCTCCTCTTTTAAAATGCAATAAAAAAGTTGTCCAGATAGTCAAAACTATTAAAACTATAGGATGAGCTGCACGTGTTGATAATATTTCAAACTTTTTTAATCGAATTATATTGTTTTTTAAATTATATTCGCCTATACTTAAGCAGTTTACTATGTTTATCGTAGTATATTTCATATCAATGTGCAACGTCGATTAATATTTCAAAATATTGTATATTATACTCATTCTAGAATTGATTGAACGTCGATGATATCAGAACGCTGATGTGGAAACATTAAATTATCATTGATTATTCTAAACTCATTTGCTTCATAAATCAATAATGTTTTGATAAATAATCAGTATAAAAGTGCTTTTTAATTATCAGTCAAAATAACTGACTGGCTTTAAAAACAATAATTTACACTCAAAAAAATGATTCTCCATTCTCAAAATAATATTTCTTTCTGAAACATTAATTGTACATAAAAAAAGGAATTCTCCTATGTGACGGAAGCATATAGTTTAGGAACAGTGTTCTCTTACAATACTCAAATCCTTGACCAGTAGGAAAATTTTACGATTTAATACAAGAATGGCATCCGGCAGTAATGAAGGAATAATATTTTGGGCCTTTGGACACCAAAACAAGATAAGTTTTGTTGATAACTGATAACACTATAAGACTAATATAAATATTCAAAATAACTAAAGGCTTTTTATTCCATTCAAATATAACAATTTAATTTCTCCACAAATTATTTATTTATTTCTTAATAATTATTTTATGTACGGGAGGAATTCCTCTTATCACGATGCAATATCGTGGATGTTTCCTGTCTCACAGAAGAAAATTCTATTGGCCCTATCTTTAGCAAAATATTCTCCTGCTACAGGCGGATTTATATTGATATAATTAGATCGTTTTCTGAGTGCATTTATATCCAACAATCCTTTTAAAAAAAGCGCGATCAAACCTTTGAAGATATCACCAATACCAAGAAAAAAAAACCTCGCTAATTCATCCACAGGTCAATTCATTCTCTGACAATAATAATCCACGTACACAAAAAGACACCGACGTCACCTGCTTGGATTTACAACCATTCAATACTTCTCCCTCCCTCCCTCCTACATCATTATCGAAACAGCGATGAAAATTCGCCTGTTATCGCACGTACTCGGCTGCCTCTCTCTCCTTCGTTTCCCCGATAAAAGCGATCGTCGTAGATAACACCGCGGGCCCGTTCTACTGGCAGTCGACGCCGATCAGTCAGTTCGCGCGGTTCCTCCTCGCTCGAAAGTGTCTAACTCTACGGTTATCTATCGTTCTCTAGCGGTGACGTGTATATAACTGTGTGTAAGTGTGAGTGTAAGGTGGTGAAAGTTCAGAAGTTATAGCAAAGTGATAACAAGACTTTTCGAAAATTTCATACATACGCTTCGTTCCCGTCACCAATGGCAGCAGGATGCCGAGGAGGCGGTCGAATAAGAAGTCGAAGCCTCGGCTGCTCTGGCAGTGCGTGACACCGTGCGTGGTACGTGCGTTGTGTGATTTGTGGCTGCAGTTATATAATAATTTTGTCTCGTATATTGACGCGAATCGAAGGTTGCTGATGATGACCGGGCCATTGCTGGCTTATCGATGGAACGAAAATAGCTATATATACTCGAGCGGTCGTCAGCTGATAAGTTTGTTCGGTTCGAGTGGATGGGTGTGAATGTGCAATAAAAGAACAATTGATTTTCTTTTATTGTTGAAAATGTTTGATGAAATAAATGTGGGGTATTTTAAACCAGAAACAATCTTCATACACTCTGAAAAAATAATTTTCATGAGATTAAGGTTTTATCATTTCAAAATTTACCAAATGGACAATTTACAACAAATTAAATCATTTTCTTTATTAAAAAGATATTTATCTGTTTTAAAAGATTGTAATTACTTGTCGTCATTTATTTAGCTTATTCTAAACCAACATAACCTCAATTCCAGAACAATTTGTATTCATTACGAAATAATGAACTTTTTCTACACTAATTTTTACCACTTTTCACAAAACCCCGACCATTTTTTCTTTCAACAATCCACATAACCTTACGCAACCCACAGTGGAGCAACGTCAACTGTATCACCAACACTATTTCCCCCCATTATCGCGCTCCGCCACTCAAGCCTGCACACATATCGGCCCGGTCTGCACCGCAGCCGGCGTCGCCGGTGATGCGGCAGCACAATGCCCTTGTCGCGGTTGCGGCCTTGATAAGAGGCCGGCGACGATAAGTTCGCCCTATTATAATAATAGTAGTGCGGTTCTGGTCTTGAATATGAGGGATAGGTTGACACGTGGAAAAGGTGATGCGAGTTTTTAGATGGCTGTGGATTATTAATAGTTTTGAGCAGATGGGGGATGGGTTGATAAGGGTTCTTATTAATAGATAAGATGTGGAAATAGATTCTGAGCGATTGGGAATTATGCGTACACCTGCGGTCGTAGTGGAAATATATTGATAATGATAAATTCACGTTCGTACAGGAATACGTTAAGCATTTCTTTTGTAGACTTTACTGGCTGTTTTGTGGATAGATGGTAGAGTTCGTTTAACAATTCAAATACGTTTTTTTCAGATATTCGTATATCTGTAAAAGAATCTATTGAAATAGCATTATATTCATAGATATACTGGCTTTCAAATATAAATAAGTCATTGTTGACGTAGAGAAAGCATTTGTGAGATTCGTTTATGCACATATGGTTATCATCCTCAGAATATTTATTAGAGTTTGTTCAATAGTAATATAATTATTGAGCCTGTACTAGCTTGGCATTATTTTCGTAACAGATGCATCGTGTTTTCATTCCTGTACCTAACGACTTAATTATAATCGTTATGTATATTGAATAAAATTTACAACCCATTCATCCCAAAATCTATATATATATATATTTATTTCCCGTTATTGTTAAAAAATTATACCCCCTACAAATAATATTTTTCACCCTAACCCAACACGATTCACACAAAAACTACCATCCAATAATTCCGCACTCCGCATACTTATTCCTACTTTCCAACCCAAACCTGCCCAACTTCAACTGCCACACTCCTAATTACCATCTCCTCCTCCTCTCTCCCCGTCAAAAACCACGCGCACGTGACAGCAACGTTCCTCCCAACCGTCTCCAACACATACACCCACAAACACACACGCGCTCTCGCATTATACAACTAAACTCACTCTCGTTCTCTGCTTTCAGGGCGATTACATCAGGCACCCGGTCCTCTACGAGCTGTCGCACAAGTACGGCGTAGCTGGCAGTGACCAGGTGCCCTTGCCGGCCCGCCTCGACGAGCTGCGCGAGCACATACGCCGCGAGATTCGCAAGGTACGTACTCACACACACATACGCTGTGTGTGTATTTATACCCGTCGCGCGAAACTCGATCGGCTCTCCGGCCACTTTCACGCTCCGGGGCGCGCGCGCGAGGTTGCTGCTGTTGTAGACGTGTAAGAGAGGATTTTGCATAGGAGTTTGGGTTGAGGTTATTGGATAGACGTAGGAATAAAGTGGTTGGAATATTTGAGATGGGCTTAAGTTTGCAAGAGAATTGTTTAATAATGTAAACTTTTTACAACGACGATAAATTTTGTTTTTATATTATTTTATTAAATTAAGTTAAGGTCTTGTTTGGGAAATTCGGCTTTTCAATTATTACTGATGAATAATCAAATTTTTAAATAATTCCTTCTTGTCAGTTTTAAGGTATTAAATAATTTTTAGTTGTATTTCAATTTTCAAAAGAATTTCAATACACTGCGGTACATGAGCTAAAGGCTATAACAATCAGTTATTTTCTTTTTTCAGTCTTCACGCAACCTTATGGATTATATTAGCTGTTATTAAAATTTTAACTTTGTAGCTTGTAAACGAAGTAAAAAGCGACACGTATCATAATTTATACAACTCTTACCCTTACCTGTAGCTTTGGGAATTCGTTAACTTCATGGAATTTTATATATAAAATGTCTGTACCTTCAGTAAAGTTTTCTCGCAACGTATATAACATTCAGACTTGTATATTTGCAGCTACGTTAATTGGGGTCTTAGGAACATATATTTGTCAATGGTTTCTCGTTTCTACGAGTGATATTTAAGATATTTTTTAATGTCAGTTCAGTCTTTAACGATACTTTCGGAACGTATAACGTCAATAATAAAAATATAGTAACTGTTTGTATTTACTGCTTTCAACCTTAAACCAAGCTGCAACCCATATTCACAAGTTTTCATTGTTCAAGAGACCTACATTTCAGATAAAAAAATTATTATAATAAACACGAGTTATAATTGAACCCACAATACAACTACACGCTTATACGCACAAGAATAAAGCAG
>JAPYZO010007220.1:0-10227 GCA_030522905.1 Torymus flavipes | reverse complement strand
TAATAATTCAATTTGGAATAAATAATGAAAAAAATAAGCTCAATTAACCCGATGAAAAAAATGGATTATATTATAGCGCGCAAATCGTGCTTCTTATTCATTTTGCTCGCATCGGCGAATTCAATAAATGGCTCATTGCGCGTTCCACGCTATGTGCTTTCATAATGATTGTTATTATCCTTGGTATATATAGGAATGTACTTTGGTCTCGCTGTAAGATCCGCAAGATTTTTCATTATAATTTCCGACACTCACGGAAAAATACGCCCGAGGCATCGGTTCGAATTAATTAATGCTAAAAAATAAACATTTTAAAATAAATTCGAGTACTAAATTATCTATAGAAAGTCCTTTCAGAAATATATATAATATAATTTTATATGTTATTTACAAGACGTGAAAGTTGATTAAAAAATATCATATTAACGATGAAGTAATTTTTAAAAATATAACTGTTATAATCATAGGATAAAAATATCCTGCGCGTTCATTAATTTGTTTCCTCAGTATTCTGAGTTTTATTGCGCACTATTCAGACCATCGCCTATACGTAGGTAGATGAATCTCACACCGTCTTTATAACACCGCTATTTTTATGCAAAAAAGAATCTCCAGAAGATATTATATAGTAATAAATAAAATCACATATAATTTAAAATTCAACAAGTCTATTAATAAACAACACGTGTGATTACTCATCACAGTCTAGAAGAAAACTCGTAGGAATATAATTATATGAATTATATTAAAACCATCAATTGTATTCGATTCCCAAAGATTGGGCTATATATATTCATTCACTCCACATTCTGCAGTAGTATAGACTCCAACGAAAATCTCTCCGTCACGCAGACGACACATTCGAAACGCATATCCTCCCTCATCTCTCCCTACTTTCGCAACCCCTCACCCATTTCACGACCCAGCAGCTTCTCTCTCAACTCGCCCTATAAATATATCAAGGGCTCGTCGCTCGCCCTACAACACATCTCTCTCTCTCTGTCTGCAACGTGATGTTCGTGACTCCTCGCGATCGAGAAATTCTCGCGCGATGGAATCGTGATGCTAGCCGCGGGCGCGAAGGGAAAGGAAGAGCGATGTGGGTCGAGGGAGGTCTCTGATGGGAAAGGTTTTTGCCGCGCACGATGCAGGAAAGGGTGAGGATGCGGGCTTTATTGATTGGAATTGGGTTTAAGGTTCAAGAAGTGGCCTGGTTGAGTGGGGATTTGAAGAAAGTTTTATTGCGGTAACTTTTCAAGAGAATCTTTCTAATGTCGTAATATATATTGATTTTGACTTTGGAGTTGCGCAAGTGAGGAGATTATTGAATTTTTAGTTAGGAAAGCGGTGCTAAGTATTGTGCGAGCTATTATCACTACACTTAAAGTCTACGGTGAAGTTGGGATGTAGCATGCGGACATAGGATTTTGAATGCCTAATAATTGCAACTAATTTGAGGATGATTTCAAGACGACTCTTCAAGCTTTTAAGCCTTATGAGAAGTACTGACGTTGTTCTTAAAACTTGGGTTATGCAACGAATCCTTTAACACTGTAATTTTATCCTAAAATACATTTGATGGATAAATATTACCAAAATAGTCAATATTTATTTTAACAATAAAATTTTTCTTTCAATAATAAAGTCATTACGATCACTATCATTTATTTTTAAACAAAGTAAATTCAAAGAACCAAGCTTATTTATTTATCTATGGTCATTCGGTCGATGACGGTCGACGACCTAAACATAGAGCTGACGTAACGCGATTTTCGCACGGTTCGCGTGTTTTTATCTCGCACAATGAACACTTCAGCTTACATAGACATAAATATTATCTTCCCGTCAAATATTAACACAAGGACAGAAATCGGGCTCTATATACACTCGCGACGAGATATTCATCAGCAAACTCGAAAGAAAACACTGCCTCGTGTATAATAATCCAAACAATTTCATTCGCACGTTAATTGCAACGAGTAGTACACATCTAAAGCAACGAAAGATCAAAAAATTTTCAATAATGAACGTTGATCACGCGACCTCATCGCGTCCAAATAAAAGCTACTCATTCCGCGGAAGTATTTAAGCGATCCTCTGGATTGCACACTCGCAGTCGATGCTTAACTATCAATAACCCCCATAGTCACTCCTCAGCCTTACGCCAAACAACCCACACACACCATCGCGCTCGTAAACCATCCTCTCACACACAAAGAAACAAGTGCGCGCCCTGCAGCGTATAAACCTCCTCCTCCTCCTAAAAAAAGGTAGAACCATCATACGACAACCGCCGCCGTAAAATCACACAGCAAACAACTGACTATCCGCTAGCTAAACCCTGGCATCTCAGCTCTCCTCCTAACGAGCCTCAGCTCGCCGGCCATTATCATCCTTTTATCGAGCGCAAGCGCTGCTGCAGCCGGTAGCTTCCGGGTATAATATACGCGCGCGTACACCGGCTGACACGTAATTTCGAAAGTCGTTCGCTCGTGAGAGGTGAGTCACGCGATTCCGGATTTCGCGCGAGTGTGCGTGTGTTTATATACCACGATGATTTTTACTTTCCGCGCGTATGAGGGGACGACGGATGTGCTCGAGGTTTTAATGTACTTTCGGTGTACGCTGCTGTCTTTGTGAGGTGAGCAGAGGTTTTTTTTGCACGTGGGTGTATTATATTGTGGTTGGATTCTTTTTGTGAGGTATCGGCGATTCTGGTTTTACTTTCGACACGTGCGCATACGCATGCGGGAATTTATATTCATTGCGAATGGGTTTGCAATTGGCGGTAATGGTTAATATGTTAGGGAAATGCAGATTTGTAACGTCGCTACGGTACATTGAGTTTGGCTGGAGTATATGGGTCTTTAGTCAAAGTTACGTACATAACGTTGGACTGTTTTGCGGGAGGCTGCGGCGCGGTTTTATTAGCGAAGGCTACTGGTAAATCGCTTTAACTATGGCTCTGGAGAGAGATAGTTTAATCTTGTTCTGTACGTTTAAATTTTACGACAACGTTATAAATGTTTTACATGGAAAACAGGGTCAACTTTGTGCGCATGCAGAGAACTGCTGCTGCTGCTGCTACTAAAGTTTTATCGTTAAATTTACTTGACGGGTTTCCTCTCGCGGGAGAATTTTTTAAAATTCATTATTCTTGAAAACTTAATAGTGTAGTCGAAATTTAATTTCTCCTTGTATATAGTATATATACACTATAAACTTTTCAAAAGCGAAACCCACGTCATATCTGTATAACGTTAATCTCCTCCATAAATAATTAAACCTATAAAGAAAAGAACGTTCGCGAAATTGCTTTTCTATAAATATAAGATAATTCGAAGAGAGTTCGAATCGCGATAATAGCAAACAGCCAGCAATTTTCGACTCTCGCGCTATATATGCGCTACTCGCTCATCGCGTCGGCACATGCAACCACTTTTCCACGATGGCGCAGCAAAGCCATTTCGGTATATACGGCTAAATTTCCAAATCCCGCGCGCGCGCGTCGTCGTCTTATCCGACTGCGCGAACAAGGTCGCCGCGCGTTTCGCAAAGCTTGAAATAAAAGAACTCGTGGCGGCGGTGGTGCGCGAGTGAGTTTGCGTATATATACTCAGTTTGTAATTTTATCTCGAAACTTTTACATCACGAGGGGGGTTTAAAGTTGTAATAATGGCATAGTGGGTTTGAAGTTTGTTTGTGCATGGCGCTGTATAAGTAGTGTGGCGACATGGTGAGATGCTTTCTAAGTAAGTTTTGCTTAGTTGGCGTTTTAAGGAATTTTGTACGGAGAAATAATTATTTTTTGAAAACATCATTGAAAAAATACCTATTTTTTCAATTAATTAAATACAATAATCATTCTATAGTAATTTAATATTACGCAGAATGTATTCTTAAAACCTCAATTTGCACCAATATAAAACGTCTTTTTCATCCTCACTTAAAATTCAAACGACCCCCTCACATATACCCAATCACCACTCAACAAATTTTACAAACAACCCGTCTCATCTAAATAAAACGCGAACGCCGCTTACCTTTACACATATCTATACCTCTCCATCAGGCACATCGACCGGCTCTCGCATGCTCGTTGCGTAGGCGGGTTATTATTATTACCCTAAGTATACCGACGCGCATATACACGTAGTCTGGTCAACGCTCGACCGACTCGCTGCTGCATATTTCGCGAGACACCGGCGTTGCGTCAGCGTGCGGCGCGCGATTTGAAAGTTTCGCGCGGGTCGTGCATACACCACGTGCAATCTCTCGACGAATATATATGTACACGTCGTTGAAGAGATGCAGATTGACGGCGAAGGAGGAGGACACTGTTGCTCGGCGGGAAGGTAATTTACAAGCGCGAGAGGAGGCTACTTTCTCGAGAGCTGTGACGTGACGATTTGCGAAGTATAGTCGAAGGGTGAAAAATCACGAGGATCGGGTTTGTAGGTAAAGAAAAATTGAGGATCGGGAAAGTCCGTCGATGTAGTTTGTGGAAAGTGTAAAAGTCGTTTGTGGGCTGCTTTTATTTTCGCAGCGGGAATTCGTATACGTGTGTACTATACGCTAATTTGGCGCTGGTATAATCATCGGCCGTAATGGCTGTACGCGCGTCGTTGTGCAATTTTCGCGCGCGCCACTGCTTTTATATTGCGGCTAATAAATTGCCACAGGAGCCACTGTACGCCGTTTCAGTGACTGAAAGTTTGTGCGGTGTAAAATCTGTCCGAGTTTTTCGTTTATATACGCGCGAATAAGCGAGAGGATATATATGTAATTTGATCCTCTTTATTACCACGAGAAGAGTGAGTACGAATTGCTCGGTGCGATTTAATGAATCTCTTTTACGACAATGCTGGAAATCCCACCAATTAGAGGCTTTAACTAAAAAGCGCGCAGGGTTTACGGGGCGGGTTTGAACACATTGTGCGGTTGGAGCGATATATAATGAACAACTTTCGAAATGTTCTAATTTGATGTAATTGAATTTTACGGCGTTTAATAGACGGGGAGGTATGGAGGGGCGAAGGTGTATCATTTTGGTGAAAGTGTTGATGAATACGTGCGATTGTAATCGAATAATAATTGAAGGTCAGGTCATTCCCAAGAATATTAAATCCATTACCAAAAAAAAATACTCGAATATGATATATACGATATTAACGCAATCGCTATATCTCCCACGATCTTTCTCGAATCGACCTGTGTACCGGTGAAATAATCGCCGTGGATTAGATAAGCCCCGATAATCGCGTTTGCGCACGCGACAAACATCGGATAATAATTGAAGTGTCGCGCGCTACAACGCAACACATACACGAAATTGCTTTCTAGAGCTCTTCAATTGTTATCTCACGAGCGCTACAATTGTTTCGATATACATATACATAACCCATCACGAGACAATGAAAAATCATCAGCGCGTTCTTCCTCGAGAACGAGCGACTTTTGAGAATAACCCACCATCATCAGCGCCGCTAATTACGCCCCCCGCGTGCATAATAACAGCGCGGGGCCGACGAATTAATCTTACGGCGCGAATTCTCACGAAAACGTAGGTATATCCCGGATGAGAAGGGGCCAGCAGCAGCGAGAGAAAGAGAACCGCCGACTTTCACGCGCGCGCGCGCTTTATGCGCCTAGGATGGATAGCGCCACGGCGCGGTTATAATATGCGCCGCGGATCTCGTTCGGGGTCAATGGTCTTTCTCTACCTGCCGAGAGAAATTGAACCCGCGCGTGATGGTTTCGCGAACGCGGGTCGGGAGATCGGCGTGCGAGTCGAGGTGAGATGGAGAGAGAACAATGAGAGTTTTTCGGTGGGGAATCGTGGTGGTTGATGTATTGGATTCGATTGTTGAGGATTTTTTTTAAGTCGTTGGTGTAATGTAGTGGATGGGCGGTGGTTGTAGATGTAACGAGGATTTTGGCATGATGTAGCGGTTATAGGTGTGGTAGGTTGTAATGATAAACGAGTGATTTGAGGGCGAGGTGGAAATCGATTTGTTGTTCGAATGTATAAAAGTCAGGTTATAATTGATATTCTGAAAGTAGAAAAATTTATATCCATATAACCGAATTAATCGGCGTTTCATCACGTACGAATACCACTATCGCGAAGAAAAATCGTACACTGTGGTGCTTCCCATACAGTAAGACAGTGATAAACGAGCATCGATTGAATTGGACTAATGAACGTCGGCAGTTAATAAAATAAAGACTAACAGGATCGCTTTCGTGAAAAAAAAGACCACGTAATGACTGCTACAGTTATTCTAAATACATCACGCTTAACGCGGCAGATCAAATCGAAATTAAGTTCATATGCCGCGGCGTGTGTTTTCGCCGTGCGTACATCCGTTGTACAGATAATCTCGTAATTCGATTCAACGGAGGCTTGTTCGTCAATGACACATGTGGAGCGCACTTTTTTTCTCATTGTAGCGATAATCACCGGAAACCCGCGCGCGTATGAGAGAGATAAAAACAACAAATCCATATTTAGTCGCAGCTGCGTTTGCCTAATGCGATCTAGACAACCGTCTCGTATGTATACAAATAATCGTGCACCGTCCGGTGACCTAATCGCTGTTATATATTAATTGACGTCGAGTTAACAATTATTCACGCTGCGCGTTGCAATAAAGTGATAAATAAGACAACGACATCCTTACAATGGCCTCCGCGGATATATACAAATAACCAAACCGAATCGAATCGCGAGACTCATTACTCGCCGGGGCAAATATAATTACGCTGCTGCAGCGGTGCTGTTATGCGATGATCGGAGCTTTTCAAATTAACCTCCTTGCGCGCGAGGGGATGGAGCGTAAAAATCCGCGAAAGTTGCCCGACTGTACGTACGTGAGCGCGTGTATCTCGATCTGATACACTACTCCGTTCTCGTGCAGAACTCAACTCTCCGCGCGCGTGTATGCGATTATCGCTTATTAAGCGGATCCGCGTGAGTTTTTTCCGGGCGCGTTTTTCGCGATAAGCTTTTAATTCCGTTCGAGCATGCGCAGCGTTGTTTTTACGAAGAGAGATTAAAGTGTGTATTTTCTTTTTTGTGGGCGATGGGAGAGTTGGTTTTTGAGCTTCGCTATATACGTAATTTTTACGAAACGCGACGCGCTGTGATGGATTGATAAGAGACTTGTTGTTGGCTCAGCTGGTTTTTTCCGACCTTGAATGTATAATGAGGAGTATAAAGGAGAGAGTGGATTTTTTTGAAGTTCTTTTTTTGAAAAATCGCAAGAGAAACAATGCGGTGGTGATGTGTTATTATGGATTTAATAATACAATATAGAGAGCAAAGTTAAATTAAAGAGCATCTGATAGCGAGGAGAATAAATACCCGCGTGTGTGTTTGTGAATGAAGTTTTTTAAGTTCGCGTGAGGGATGTGGGTTTTATACCTGCACTTTGCATATAAAGCACATTAAGATCAAATCTTCTGGGGTCTATATAACGAGTTTCATTTTGTTGTTATAACTAAGTCAATAGCATTTAAAACTCTTCACCGGGTAAGTACTCGAACAATTTTGTTTTGAAATAACTTTTGAAAATTCTCTACATATATAAATACAAAATTTTGTTTCTGCAATTGACGTAATAGCCAAAGCTCTCGTATGTAATAACGTCAAAAAAGGACGTCATCTTACACAACAACGTGTTGACAACATTTGTTTTCAACTACCTACAGCGCGCGCGAATGTCACAATACGCGATCGCTGTATTTCTGGAAACGGGCGCTCGGGCAACGGCACATTTCCCGCTAATTATTCAGCCTCGCGTGGTTTATAAATAAAAATACCGTATAGTCCGAATCTCTACCGACGAAAATAAAAACAAACGCAACGCCTGTTTACATTTCCAAACCTAAAATTCCTGCGCGCTCTCACCTCATCACTGTAATAATTCCAGCATTATTACCAACAAAGAAATTCGGTAAATCCAACGATACGATAATCATAATCCGCCTACGTAACACCAAAAAATTTCTCCTCATGCATATATAAACCGAACTTTCCATCTTGTCCCGTACGTACATACCTAAAAAAAGAACCGAAACGAAAAATCTCTCTCTGCTGTGCGATCCGGCACTACACTCCGCGAGAATAAGAACGCGCGAACCACGTCACGAGCTCGCTCGTCGTTCCTCTTTTTTCTCACTCCGCTATACGTGCATCATGCATACACGCTGCGAATACGCGAGAGCGCAAACGGCCTTGCCACCAATACGAGCGCGCGCGAGTCTACGACCTCCGGCGCGAGACGCCGAGTCGCCGCCGCTTATGCGAGATGCCTAACTCGATTAATCATCGTCGCGTGTGTGCTGCTGCTGCTGCTGCTGAGGAGAGGAATATGTATGCGCGAAGTGTGGCGATGCATGCGGGTCTGATTGGGTGAGCGAAGAGATGACGCAGGTGTAGGTAAGCTTGAGGAGGAGAGGTTTAGAAGATGCGGTTTTGGGGGGTTTGATGGCCTTGTGGGTGAACTAGATTATTAGGTAGGCATGATGACGTTAATAAAGTAAGTGTATAAATACATTAGCTGTTTGGAGAGCGCATCGTCGTAAATTTAAATTTCGATTCCGATGTTGTAAGAGTATAAAGTATCTACTAGATGGATGGATGCGGCGTAATCTCAATTTTCCTTCTGGCAGTTTGGACAAGTGCACAACTATACGCAATCACTGCGCACTGCTTATATATAACCTATAGCAATGTCAAACGTATTCGCACAACTCAGCACATACATACGGTTCAAATGTCTTCAAGCTGCACGTCTGAAAAGCAGCGACGTATATATTCGGAGCTACCTAGAAAAGACTCCTTACGGATGTTAATATTTCCGACCGAGAGAGAGAGAGAGAGAGAGAGAGAGAGAGAGAGAGAGAAACGCATACGTTAACTCTTCGCGGACATATGTACGTCAGACGTAAATCTCGCCGTTTACAGCTTCGCCTTCAAAGGGTCCTTCCTCGATTGTTATAATAAACCGATGACGCGCGCGACAGTCGCACGAGTATTTTAACTACTTCCCTCGCGCGCGCCTGTATTTTTAACCTTCGCGCGTATAAATGCATAAGGAAAATCGAGCTGAACTGCATCGAATTTCGCCGACTTTCGTTTCCGCACGGGTGTTAACTCGCTCGATATATTCGGTGTCGTTTTTCCCGCCGACGTCGTCGTCAGACACTCGCGTTATAGAGCCAGCAACAGCGTGAACTGAATCCGCGCGCGCGCGCGAAATTTATTCAGCTTTTGAGCGATCCCCATTGGCAGCAGCGCATTATAAGCGCGTGCCGCTTTCTCTGACTTGCGAGAGAACCGGCGATTTGAAGTCCATGGGCGTGGATGTATCCGCATGCATCTTTCATATATACACGTGAATTTTCGCGGCCCTGAATTTACCCGATCTCTGTGCAGCGAGTACATTATACATTCGATCGGAGATATCGAGTCTATATAATGCGCCTGCCGGTTGCGGTTATCATATATTTCCGGCACAGTATGGATTAATTGTACTTTCCTCCCTATAATGGCTTTCGGAGGTCTGTGCGCATAGGTTTCCAAACGATCGGGGATTGACTTTGATATAATTATTATTCGCTTTCCCGGTTTATATGTGCAGTTATTCATTAATGGCCGCGTAGTTAAGTAAATATGGAAAAAGCTTCGACGTCTATAATGATGGCTTTTGATATAATCATTTGGCTAAATAGAGCAATATATATATATTTACGGACTGCAGCGATTTAACTGAATCATCGGGGATAATGTGTATGCATTCTTTCGCGTTTTTACTAATACAACGGTACGATGGGTTTACAACTAATTAGATGATTTGTAGGAAAAATATTTTAATTGTAATGACTTCTCTGACGGTATGTGATTCAATTAAATACAGCGGACTGCGCGTGACTCAAATTGGATTTTCTTTAATCCATTCGGAATTTTCGTACACCAGGAGGCCGTAAACTTCATTGATTTGCTATAATTCATGTTAAAACTCTTCGGAACTGGTAGGCAATTACAATTGACCCAGTTTGGGAGCAGCACAATATATCCTCGGCACGTGGAATAGACTTTAACAAATTATGCCTGCATAATGTAAGGATTCCAAAGTTATAAGTAAGTTTGCATTAGGCATTAAAGTTGTAAAATTGACGTGGAAGTTTCTTCGACAATACCGTTATTCTTCTGAAGAAAAT
>JAPYZO010007219.1:0-12158 GCA_030522905.1 Torymus flavipes | reverse complement strand
AGAAAAAGAAGTATGCCAGTCGGACATCTTCAGTTTGCTGCTGCTCTTCGTGATACAGCTATCCCTCGAGAATTCATAGGTAACAAACGTGTTTGGCGAAAAGTTACAAATATACCACTTACTCAACCTCAGTCAGCTTCGACGAGTAGTGGCGGACAACCTTACTGTACACCTCCACACATTCAGTCGGGTGCTGTGAGCAGTGGCGGGGAAACTGACTCTAGTTCTAAACAAAAAAGAAAGAAAGTTTCACCAGAGAAAAGACAGCTATGGCTATGGAACCGGATGACCGGGATAGACTGAAACTTCAAGAAGAAAAAAAGGACAGTGTATTGGATAACCTTAAATTTTGCGGCCCCGGAACTAAGTTAGCCGAGCGTATTCAACGCAGTGATATCGGTATCAATCCATTGGACGAAGCTTATCGACAGCATGATTTGGCTTACAACAACCCGAGCAGGAAACTTCGCCAAGCCGATCGAATTTTAGCAGAATATGCTTTTTCTCGTATGCTCGTTGGTGAAACACTACCCGACGAAAGAACAGTTGCGATGATGACAGATTGCTGTATGGTTAGTAAAATCACATTCGAAAATTTTTTTTACGCATCAAGAAGATTATAAAAAGACAAAATAAGAAAAATAATAAGTTAAAAATAGATAAAATAAAAGAGGATAAGAAGCCAAAGGAAAAAAAATCAAAGGATAAGAAATCAAAGGATAAGAAAAATGTCGAATAAAAAGTTTGAGAAACTTTACTACGAAGCTCAGCGACCGTCGTCATACGCTGGGGCTGATAAACTTTTGCAAGCTACAAGAGGCAAATACAGTCGTCAAAGTGCTATTGAATGGCTCGAGAGTCAAGATGCGTATAACCTGCACAGAACTGTTAGAAATCGCTTTCCGAGACGTAATTATAATGTACATAATTTTGACGATTTATGGAAGGCTGATTTGATGGATATCAGATCCATAAAATCTTACAATGACGGATAGAGTTACGTTCTAACAGTTATTGATGCAGTAAGTAAATATGGATGTGCTGAACTGGCGAAAAACCAAACTTCGAGAAATGTCTCTGAAGCGTTTGACCGTATTTTGTCGAGGAGTAATGGACGAAAACCAGTATGTCTTCAAACCGATAAAGGAAAATAATTCATGGAAGACGTCATGCAGAGAGATTTTGGCAAATCATGGAATTAAATACAGAGTGGCACGGAGTCCGGATACAAAAGCTGCGATTGTAGAACGATTTATAAGAACTATAAAAGAAAGAACGTGGCGGTATTTTACTCACAAAAACACACGACGCTACGTTGATGTATAACAGGAAATTATAGAGGCGTACAACCACACTAAACATACGGCGACAAAAATGGTTCTAGCGTCCGTTACTTTGTACAACGCTGCCAAAGCTCGAGAAAATTTACAGCAAGGTCATGGCAACTATGTTTCCAAATCCCCTAAATACGGTGTTGGTGACTTAGTTCGTGTCAGTCGCGCAAAGAACGTTTTCGCTAAATGGAACGAGAGCGGTTGGACTCTAGAGATTTTTAAAATTATACGAATATCATCGACACGTTAGCCAATTGTGTATTATTTAGAAGATTTAGCAGGTGAAGAGATTGACGGATTTTTTTACAGTAGAGGTAGAGGTTCGTCTAAAGAACATTTCGTAAAGTGGAAAGGATACCGTGATAAGTTCCATTCCTGGATTAAAGTGAGTCAGTTAGCAAAAATATAAAGAACAATGAAAGATGAATTTTATATCGTGTTACCGAGTAACAGTAGTATGAATTACTTCTCGGAAAATACTACGTCACACTTTATTACGCAGCTACCTCAGCAGATATGTCTTCAAGGTTCATGGTCAGTCGCACTTGCGGAGATTCCAATTCCGCTGACGTTTTAACACGTGTCATCCGAAACGTTAGATAGAACAGTTTCGCTGACACGTATTTCACAGTCGGCCCTAGAGAATTCAGAGTCGAACGTGGTGGCTATGTCACATGCTCCATAGTTTGTACGAAGGCAACTTGTTATCAACTAAGTCATCAGATTTCCTTATCCTAAAAATTGCAAAAAATACTGGGGTTTGATAAAGTGAACAG
This sequence comes from Torymus flavipes, assembly GCA_030522905.1. NCBI lineage: Eukaryota > Metazoa > Arthropoda > Insecta > Hymenoptera > Torymidae > Torymus > Torymus flavipes. The sequence continues at coordinate 10,048 of JAPYZO010007219.1, read as the reverse complement.
TATTTTGATCAAGGATCAAGAATCGATAGAAGGTGATAGACCGGCTCATCTCTCCAACGGTTTAACATCCATGTTCATGATTTACAGCGATATTTGCGGGCCTTACATAACCGGTGATGTTCAAACACGTTTTTTGCGAGGGGTATCATTAAATATCGACGATTACACATACTGTAACACACAAATCAAAAGCTTCTCCCCACCCATGTACATACCGCTGTTATTTAGCTCATTTCAGGCCATAGAAATCGATATAAGGGATCAAAGCGGCTCTGTAATTCCATTCGATTACGGTACTGTGAACGTTACACTTCATTTCAAAATACTTAATTAAAGTGCATTACCGTTACAGTGAAAAAGATGGATCGTTACCAGGAATACTTCCACATGCAAGTTGGTGGCGGTTCTAGAGGGGAAATTGCTCGTGGAGGACATCGGTTCGAGGGTAGGGTTGGCCGCATTTACGCCCCCCCCCCCCGCCACACCAAAGAGGTCATGGTGGCATTGCATCATTTTTAGCTGGAATTTTCCCTCGAGTTCTTCCACTCTTTACTCGTGGTGCCAAGGTTGTTGGAAAAGAGGCTGTGCGCACCGGTATGAATATTATGTCGGATGTAGCCACGCGGAATACACCAATTAAAGAATGGATTCGCAACCGTTTTAAAGAATCTGGTGAAATCCTAAAAGGAAAAGCAGAGGAGAAATTGGAAAAATTGATGGAGAAGTCAGGATATAAATTACCACGTCATCACGAACCACGGAGGTAAAAAGAAGAAAAAGAGTTCTACAAGAAAAAATAAGAAACGGAAGACAAAGACCTCGAAAAAAGGTAAATCTAAGAAAAAGTGAATAAAGCAAAAGAAGTAGAAGAGAACCACGAGAGATATTTGACTAGACAGCCATGGCTTTTTTACATACTCATTCGTGCGAGTGTCTTAAGTCAGAGTTATTTCTGTTTGAAATTCCACGTACCCAAAGAACGATAGAAAGTTCGCATTGTGTACAGTACAAACCAATATCTTGTCTGACTGATGATTCACCCATAGAATTTGTATTACCTGGGAGTGGTGAAGAATATATCGATCTGGCTCATACTATGCTTAGCCTACGTGTTAGTCTAAAAGCTACGAGTACACCAGCAGAAACAGTTGCAACGCAAAAAAAAATGTTGGGCCTGTCAATATTTTCACGCACTCTCTGTTTAATCAAGTGGATGTATTTACAGAGCATACATTGAAACATTGTTAAATTATGGACCTAGTGCAAAAACTTCACATTTGACGAGCGTCTTGTGGTACGGGGATACAGCCGGAAAAATAGATAATGGTGAAGATGCTAATCTTGCAGTGGTGGTAAGTAGTGGTCTTGCAGGACGACGTAAATTACTATCGACAACTAAATCAGTCGACCTGATTGAACACCTTCACTGTGACGTCTTCAATCAAGAGAAATGATTAGTAAATGATGTTGAAGTACACGTACGATTAGTAAGATCTCAAGACAGTTTCTGTATTATGAATCCTATCGGCCTTTATTCGGTACACATCGAGGAAGCCAATCTTTTAGTTAGCGGCGTAAAAATTAGTCCAAGTGTTTTATTAGCTCACGCTCAATCACTTTCAAAGACAACTGCCAAATATCCTCTAACGAGAGTCAAAGTAAAAGTGATAACAATGCATAGCGGAATTGACGGTGAAACTTTAGATAACATCATATTGGGACAATTACTGAAATGAATTATAATTGGATTTGTTAACAATATAAAGCTTTTAACGGTGATCGAGCGCTTAACCCTTTTAACGTTGAATATTTTAATATTAACTTTCTATGCTTATACAACGACGGTGTTACAAGTACCTTGGAACCATTACAACCTAATTTTTGTGGTAATCAATTATATATAGATGCGTTTCATACGTTATTTTCCGGAACGGTGGTACATTTTCTTAACCAAGGTAATCAAATCTCGAGTGAATCATATCCTAATGGCTATTGCTTATTCGCATTCGAATTAACTTCAGTAAACATGGTAGTGTTAGATTAGACGTTAGATTTAGCGAGGCATTAGCTAACACTGTAAATTATATTGTTTATGCCGAGTACGACAATATTTTGGAAATAGACGCGTCGCGTCAAGCCATTATAGACTTTAGCGATTGAAATTCCACTGTGTAGATGTCGCTGTTTCATTGTATATAAGAGTAGCTTTGGTTCTTGATAAAACAGTAAAACAGTCTCTTTCGAGTCGCAGTCGCTCTTGTAAATTTTATAAAACGCAACGGATCTAGTTACTGATATTCAGTGCATTAAAGGTGCTAAACATAGTATTGTGCCAAAAGAGATTGCTATAGTATCTGTCAATGGTAATTATCACGGTAATTGGGTTGTAGCCCATACAATAGATGTAAATTCTCTGAATGACGACATTCGAAGAGAAAATAATTGGTTAAGTCAGAATTGTCACGGATTTGACTATTTAGAAGGTGAGATTGCTTTGAAAGTGGTTCAAAAAATTCTACGAGAGCTAACAAAGAGTACACGAAAGATTTATGTTCGAGGTAGTGAGAAGTGGCTGCTATTGCATAAAATTATAGCGAACGAAATCATTAACTTGGAATACGATAAGAGTTGTCCTTCTTTTGATAAGTTATCGTCGAATGTATACTGTATTCATCACGCTGTAAAACTTTCGAGTCGTGAATATCGTTGTGCATTAAATAATGTTTGTCGTTTAAAATCTTACCTATGTTCACGCGATTCTTATCTAAATAAAAATTTAATCGATCTAAACAATGGACAGTCTTCAAATATTGGAGATACTTTCACGGACCAGGTATGCAATAAATCATTCGATGGTTTGTACTTTGATAGTTTTGGAATACCACCTGTTATACCAGATCACATAAATCGTTTGCGTAAAAATTGTAAATCATTTCGTGGAATACCGTTCAGCTTCAGAATGATACATCCGATGTATGTGGCCAATATTGTATTATGTTCTTAAACTATATGTGTAGGGTTTTAGGTTTCGAGAAGTTTCTCCATAATTTTTCTAAGAACATGGTGAAAAATGATGACATTGCTAGAAGCTTCGTTCAGCATAAAAATGCTGGCGCAAATTTTCTTGATAACGGGGGGTGCTTTGTCAGATAGTTACAAAGATGTAGTTCGAAAACTGCTTTATTGTAATATGATATGTAACAAATGTCAGCATTTCTCGCTTGCTCTCTCTGAACGTCAACTATTGTAATACGATACATTGAAAGTCGTCATTTCTTTTTGCTTTGTCTCTTCATCTTCTCTTTAACGACAACATTTTTTAGTAGCACGTGTGGATTTACAACCTTTGCGCTTTCCACCACTATGCCCTATCTTGAACATGCTTATAATGATGGAGTTGGTCCTCAATCTCGGCAGTCGTTTCTACGCTTTTCAAGTAGCTCGACAATATGGCGGACACACGACGATCTTTGAACAACCCGTGTCAAATACTTAGTAGAGTGTATTCTCTCAACAAGTCGTACAGGAAAAAGCTAGTTATCGGCCTGGAATATTATAGTATCATTGATGAGCGCTACACACCAGTGCTGCGATTAATATCCAACGACTTCACAGGTATTGCCTTTACTTACGAAGGATGGCAAGATTTAAAAACAAGTTTCCAAGATATTCTCAACTATTTGTGTGGACGTGATAGCACTTTAAAGGACCAGAATATGTACGGTGACGGATGGGTCTTAAGATTTACGGAGAGTCATCAAGAAAAGGCTATCGAGTTAGAGGAGGAGAAAAAACCTGGATCATCTGGTTATGGAAAACGTTTTCGTCACAGTATCGTGCTAAAGTTTCTAGCTTTTAAGTGTTTATATCTGTTCGCGCCGGTTCATAGTTGCCGCGACTCTTGTCCTCCCCCACTTTCGAGAGGGGCGGCGCTGCACGTCTTATCGCGATATCGCAGGGGGTCATTCTCGGAACGGGCGAACGAACCTGCCTCTTTTGCTGCGACCATCAACGAAGAAGGATCCTCTCCAGAGCTCTCCAGGTAACTCGTCTCACGCCCGCCCGACCTCGTGTAAAGCCCTTCATTTAACTTCACTCTAAATTCATTTTTGATTTAACGTTTCGCCTCGATAAGATAGGATTTTATTTAAACGAAATAAAGACACCTATCGTGTAATTTTACATGCATTTCTGTTCAATTTATTTCTCACCCTCTCGTACTCATCCTACTTTCCGACCCTTCGACGCACTCCCACTTGCTCCTACTACGTCACAACTGCTTGTCTGCTTTGATTAATTAGTTTAATCAAAAGGCGGCAACATAAAATTGGTCCTTCGAGCCGGATCTAGAGTGCGTCGACTCTTTCGTCCGAAAGTAGTGCGCGAGAGCCCGCGGCCCGATTTTTACATTTAAAACTCTTTACAAGCTCCCCGCGAGATAAAGCAGTGAAGGACTTGGGCGCGCGATTCAAACGGGCCCTTTACACAAGGACACTGTACAGTGGCGTTTAAGACCGCTCTACGTGGTCTGTGAAGCCTAGTGCACCCTAGAGAGCGGGTCGCGGCAGAAGCCGACACTTGCAACAGGCAAGACGTCGACTAATTAATTGCATTGGCGCAACAGGGAAGGCAGTTTCTGCAATTTGTCCTATTTTGCTTTGCTGCGCCCTTAACCTCATGGCACTTGACACACGGCGCCATCTCTTGCGCTTAGGCGACACTAGCTCGCTACGTACGCCGAGCTGTGCGCGAGAGCATCGCCGTCGCCACGCCGTACGACAGTTGCCCGCGCCGATATCCGTGATCTCGGACTGCGCGGTCCCGGCACCTGCACAATTCCGTCGTCCGAACGGATCTGGCGTCCTCCGCGTCGTGCTGAGGGGCTCCCAGCAGCTCCTGGATCTGCAGTTTACAGAGGCCAAGCCGGCCTTCCTCACGAAAGCACGCCGTCTTCTGTACGCGCTCACCCAGAGCGTGAGGGTCAACAAACTCTGCGCTATCGCCACGATCCAAGGCTACAACGAAGAGTCGTCGCGGCCATACGGTCCTTCAGATAAGTATCAGCTCGTATCATTGCGCCTGCTTATCTGTTTACTGCTTTTCTGCTTCTACCGCTTCACGCATTGCAACGCAGAATGGCTAACGCGCAGCTCACTACGCAGATTGCAGCGGGCGAACTTATTACGAATTTTCGAAAAAACATCGAGAAGCTCGGCGACGCCGACAACCTAACTATCGATGTACTGTCAAATCGTCTTGCGCTTCTTGAGTCGTATTAGAAGGCCTACGACGAAAGACATCTCACTCTGTTGTCAGAGCGAGATACATTCAAAGATGAACCTTACTTTGCTCGTGATGTTTTTTCAGCCTGTGAGATAACCTACGTCCTCACCAAGTCTTAAACCACCTCCTGGATACTACACATCAGTGCATCAGAGCACTTAAGACACTCGATTGTCCTGTCGATAGCTGGAATGATTGGTTCATCCACTTAATAGTGTTCAAGCTAGATCCAGATACCAGAGAAGATTGGGAGAGATCGCTCGAAGGCTCAGAAGTCTTTCCAGACTTTCATCTGCTAGTGACCTTCCCAGAAGGGCGCATACAGTCACTCGAGACTGCTCATAACGCTCACACACCTGCTTATCAGCCCAAGGCTAGTGGGAATAGTACTGACCAACGCTCTAAGGTCCACAAATCCCAGCTCATCACTCCATGGCCACTGGGGAAAGACAGCCCTCTAACCTCTGTCCTCTCTGTCATGGACAACATCTACTCGGCTACTGCTCCAGATTCAATGGCATGGGAGTGGAGAAACGTCACAAGACTGCAGAGGAGCGGCGATTGTGCCGTTGTCTGCGACCACAACATGATGCTGCAAGTTGCCCCTCATCCTTTCGCTGTCGACACTGCCAGCAAAAGCACTTCAGACTGCATCGGGGACCCTTGAATGCTTCAGGCGGCCTCTCACCAGCGAGCCCCAGCCCAATTGCGCTCGCCCCCACTGGGAGTACAGGTACGCTGGGAGCTCCACATGTGGGCTCTCATTTTCCTACTTTTGGACAACCATCCATCCTTGGCACCGCCCAAGTGCTGCTCCTGTCAGCAAGTGGAGAGCCCATGCCATTCAGAGCCTTAATCGACCCAGGAGCAGAAGGCTCCTCCGTGTCTGAATTGGCAATGCAAGCTCTTTCGCTGCGTAAATCACCTCAGAGACTAAGGATTTCTGGTGTGGGCGCAGACATCAAGACGTCTCAAGGAGGAACTGTACAGCTGCGTGTGAGTTCAGTGCTTGAAAGGACCACTAAGGTCAATGCTGCTGTGCTGCCGAAGCTCACAGAGCTGCTGCCAAAGATGTCCTTAAAGCAACGCCACTGGCCACACTTACAGGATCTTCAGCTCGCTGATCCCAGCTATCACCGCCCCTCACGTGTCGACTGCATTTTGGGAGCCGACATTTACCCAACTATACTCCGCAGTGGAGTGCGAATTGGCCCAGCAGACTCTCTGGTGGCTCAGAAGACGCTGCTCGGGTGGATTTTGACTGGTTCATCGAGAACCGATTTTGAGGTTAGGATTACCGCCTGTCATGCGAGAAAGACACTCCTGATGAGGATTTTTGTGAGAGGCATTTTTCACAAACCCATAGCAGAAATACAGAGGGCAGGTACGTTGTGCGTTTACCTTTTTCTAAGGCTCCTCTGCTACCTAATCCCAGAGCCATAGCCGTGGCATGCTTTCTCTCACTGGAAAGTCGCCTGTAACGCAGCAGTGCAGTCAAGGCGGCCTACTGCAGGTTTATGAGAGGGCTACGCAGGAAGAGCTGCATCAGTCCAGTGTCTATTATCTTCCTCACCACGCCGTTTTAAAAAATGGAGACATGAAGAAGATACGCTGTAGAAGGAGATCACCACCATTATCACTCGCTGGAGATGTTTTGTCTTCGTGTACACCGCTGACATCACCAAGATGTTTAGGCAGATTCTCGTGCACCAAGACGATGCTCTCTGGCAGCGCACCCTATAGAGAGAGACTCCAGACGAGCCTCTGCATGAGTACACTCTTCTGACGGTAACGTACGGATAGCATGTGCGCCCTTTTTATCCTTACGGGTACTGGAACAACTGACGCAGACATACTGCGATGACACATGTACGCCGATAACGTCCTAGCTGGGGGTGATACGCTGATTGAAGCTGCCATCCAACAACGTCAATTAATAGATATTTTTTTGTCAGCATGTATGTCGCTGAGTAAGTGGGCCGCAAATCACTCATCACCCCTGCCTCAGTCGCATAACGTCCCTAAGGATGTGGCGTTAGGAGAAGAGGAGTGCGTGTCCACCCTAGGCCTTCACTGGAAACTGGGTCTCGACGCATTTCGCTATAACGTTCAACTTCCACCTCCCAACCACGGGATAACGAAACGGATCTTTCTTTCCGAGACAGCGCGGCTATACCACCTGTTAGGATGGCTCTCTCTAGTGCTCATCGGAGCCAAAATGTTGTTACAAGGTCTGTGACTCACAGGCGCGGATTGGGATGCGCCCGTTATAGACTCTCAGCGCCTTGAGTGGACGGCTCTACGATAACAGCTGACCCATCCACCCAACCTCCGCATACCACGCTGGTTTGGGCTCACGGCCGCCTCTGCTATATGCCTGGTTGGATTCTGTGATGCCTCAGAAAAAACGCATACGCCACGGTCTACCTCATCTCCACGCCGCCAGATGCACCTGGCTGCGCCTCTCTCGTTGCAGCCAAGACGAAAGTTGCGCCCCTTAAGACGGTCAGCCTCCCTCGCCTCGAACGCTGCGGGGCTCTCTTACTGACGCAGCTGCTCAACCGCACCGTATCCGATCTCGACGTGTCCACAACGAATCTAATCTGCTACACCGACTCGCAGGTAGTCCTGACGTGGCTGCGTAAACCGCCATGTAATTGGGCGACTTTCATCGCGAATAGCACTGGACAGATACATACGCTCCTGCCACACGCACGCTGGCTGCACGTGCGCTCTGCTAGCAACCCGGCAGATGTAGCGACGTGAGGAACCTCGGTACAGCAGCTGACAGACGATAAACTTTGGTGGCATGGCCACCTCTGGTTCCTCGATGACCCCACGGAGCTAACGCTGGACCAAGACTTCGTCACCACCTTGCAGCAAAAGAAGACAGTCACTGTGATGAATATCATGACTGAGCCAGATGACATCGAAGCTGTTATTCAGCGCTTTTCGTCTCAGCCTCGTCTATGTCGTGCACTGTCCTACGTCTTCAGGTGGTGCTACAGCATCGAACATACGAAGTCCTGTGTACTAGGACATCTCACAGCGGACGAACTCGAGCACACCCAGGAGCGCGTCATCTGCGAGGAACAAAGACGAGCCTTCCCGGTGGAGGATATCCGCCCTACTCCGAAATCATCCGGTGTCAAAATCAAGTAAGCTCCGTCTTTTACAGCCCTTCATATGCGACAATAGTTTGTTGCATCTAGGAGGCCGCCTACAACGTGCTCAGCTCACCTTTAACGAGAGACACCCAATCGTTATTCCGCAGAGAAGTCATCTAGCACAGCTGCTAATCCGACATGCTCATCTTGTTACGCTGTACGGTGGAGCGCAATTGACACATAGCTATTTGTCGAGCCCGGAATTTTGTCCGAGCTGTCTGCCAACAATGTCCACGCTGCCTACGCTTTCAAGGACGGAAACTGGAGCAGCGCATGGCCCCACTGCCAATGCAACGCGTCACACCTGTGCGCCCCTTCAGTTACACCGGCCTGGACTACGCTGGGCCGTTCGCCATCCGCACCTCCAAGGGTCGTGGCCAGCGCTCCATGCATGGTTATGTGGCCATCTTTATCTGCATGGTGGCCAGAGCAGTACACCTAGAGGTAGTCTCCGACTATACCACGGCCCCGTTCTTGCTCGCATTCCATCGTTTCGTTGCTCGCAGGAGCCTCTGCCATACCATCTCAGAATTACGACATCTGTAGCTGTAAAGAGTGCTACTCTTTATCATCAAGTTCAAGAAGGTGTTCTAATATGAAATCAAAGGGTGATACTCTGTAACATAAAAGGGGTTGCTCTATAGCACAAAAGGTACTACTTTATTGCATGAAAGATGCTTGCCTTTATCATAAAAGTTCAAGTAGCTGTTACTGTATGCATAAAAGGTCTTACTTTATAGAATAAAAGTCCAAAAAGGTGTTACTCTATGAGTTATTGAATTTCATTGCATGAATTAAATTATTAAATAGTTTATAAGAAAGTGCGCCTTCTTACAAATGTATATCCTCTTATGAGAAGAGATTATAAGTACTGTCAATTCATTGCTATTGTCAAATAAAATTATTATTAATAATTTAACTATTTTTAATTCTATAAGTCAAAGGAATGAGTGTGAAGAGGGAGAGCGTAATTGAAGTGCATAGTAAAGTTAATTCTTTGAAATTATAATCTTTCATGCAAACTTCTTATTACTTAATTGATATTGCAAATGTATTAATAGTTCACCGAAATTTACGGACAGAGTATTGCATTACCACCTTATCTCGCCATTGGAATATATGAAAGAGTAAAATTTACAATGCTTTCAAGATAACAACTATATGGGTACCAAAAAAAATGTTGCGAAGAATTCTATATAATTGTTGCTCTGAAGAGGTATCAAATTACCACCGTTTCCTGTCAACAACTCGTCTGTATTAGCTATGAGAAATTTTATATATATGCCAAAGAGTATAAATGCATACAAAAGGTATCAAATTAAACGGGGATCTTGTATACACCCCACGTGGTTTGCCTATAGGTTTTCCCCGCCCCATAGGCATAACCTCGAGTGAATAATGCGGGATGAATACAGATAGTTGGGACTTGATCTTTCCAGAATATTTGATGCTCTTACACAAAGAGTATGAAAGAAAGTTGAACATGATAGATAAAACGAAACTGAACCTTTATGGTTGTTCTTTAGTATAAAGGTTAAAAAAAAGTGTTACTCTATAGCATCAAAAATTTTACTGCATAACATAAGAAAAGTGAGAGA
>JAPYZO010007217.1:0-10091 GCA_030522905.1 Torymus flavipes | reverse complement strand
AAGTTAAATAGAGATTATTTACGTCGCGATCCTTGCCTTAAAGTTTAAAATCAAATCATTTATTTTAGTTGCGAAAGAAAAAATAATCAAGAACTAAATTAGATAGCCGACAACTGGTTATTTTACCCAATTTCCAAATGAATATGTCGTACAAAAGATTTTTAGTCAAATAGAGAGTTCTTTAATTTACAAATATCGTATATAGTCATAAGTATTACGTTTGATTACAAAAATATTTCTCTGCGTTAACATCAAGTTTTTAGATGATATATTTTTGTACTTCATGGAGGTGGTGTATAACACCTTCCTATCAAACTTTATTTTCTTTCGGAAAAAACATTACTCGGTTGAACGCAGTGATAGAGCTTAAAATTTGATTTGAAATACAGCATTAAAATTTATTTCCTTCGGTCTTGTATAACATGTTCCTCGCGTTTATTCAGGCTAGAAGAGTTGGGCGAGCTCTAATGCAAACAAGATATTATGGACATTTATTTGCCCGGGTATTCTGCTTTAGCCAGATCAGCGAATTTCCGACGCTATTTCCAGGGCAGCGAAAAACTTGGCGAGTGCGAGCGCGCCTTTCCCACCAGTCGCGCAGCCAATGCACTTTTTTGCGCAAGGTAGTTAATATCCTACTGACGTGAATGCCTTTAATGCACCTTGTATGGACCTTGTAACGACCTTGTACGGACTAATTTTTAAAATTAAAATTCAGAGGTAGATACATTTTTTAATGGTTACTAGAAGTTGTGAATAAATTTTTGAAATGCAATGAACTATAGTAAAGTAATATCATAGAAATAATAATGAAAATTTTATGACTCAGGAGATCTATAGATACGAATGCGTAACTGCTTATCTTTTGGTACTCGTTCAAGGCATGCCGAGAGCATTTCGCTAAATCTAGGCTCCTACAATGCCAAAATCCAGGGAGTAAGAGTCACGTGATGTAAAGAAGAGGGGAAGCCCTCTTTAAGCCCTCTTGTAAATTAGTAATGTAAAGAAACGGATCATGAGCGGATAACTATTGAACTCGTCGATGAGCATATCGTAGTCAAGATGGTGAACCCTACTAGAAGATCCGACGGGGTAAGGGTTACGGGTAGGGTGATCATCTGGATTCTCCATAAGGAATTATCTACACTGGGGGCACATCTTGGGTCGCATTGAGGTGCGCGCCTAATTGCGCGTCCCCGACCAATCACAGCTTGACTCGAGCGGAATCGAGAAGAAGCAAACTATATAGTCCGCTGGACTCCCTCCCCCCCCCCCAGTTCCCAGTGTCGATACTCACTAAAAAGCGATCCCAGGGCCCTTTCTACATATGTGTGTTCTGTTTGATCTGTACGTTCTGAGTATTCCGACCTATACCTACGTCGACCAGAAAGTTCAGTTGTACTAATACACGCGCCGAATCTTTTTACAAATTCCTTAAGCTTCTTTACCGTCGTTTACGCAGTAACATCGCGTCTAATAAACACGAACTTAGTCAAGTTGTCGATCAAGCAAAAGACATAAGAGTTTTTTCGTGGCGTTATAGGGAAAGGTCCCAAATGATTGATGTTAATTACGTCAAGCGGACGTTTACCCGGGGTATTGGATGTCCCGATCCAGTCCCGCTTTACGTTTCGCTAAAATACATTCTAGACATGCATGCGCATATATCGTTTGAGGAGCTACTCACTTGATAAAATGGTGTCGGAGTAATTGTAAAAGTGAATCGATTTCATGACGACTTTAAATAATTTCAAGAATCATAATGAAATCAATTTAAATTGATTCTACATCAAATTATTACTTAGAGTTTAAATTAGAGATTAAATAATTTATATAACATCGTATTATAAAGTGTTATAGTAAATAAATAAAATGGACAATAGTTTTAGAATGTTTTTTTAAGGCATTTTTCTGAGTAAAAATGTTTTTATTCTTGACTTTTGGTAGCGATATGAATATTACACAATGTTATAGAATACACGGGATAAAAGAAGAAAAATCGATTTTTTATTTGCTTTTCTCAGAATTAAGTAAGTAAGCGTGAAACGGACTTTGACGGGTCTTTGAATGTCGATTTCTGACATCGACATCGTTACAGAAACGAGCAGAAAAGATTACAAAAGTAGGTGAAAAACGCTTCAATTTTCTCTTTGGTTCGTAAAACAATGAAAAAAATCTCAACAATTTTTCCAGAGATATTTTTACTCAATTTTTTCGCTATATTTACTAAATATTTTTCTGAGGAATCAAAGAGATATTATTTTTCAACAAAATGCAGTATATTTCAAATTTTTCTCAATACTTAAGAAGAAATTACAACGAATTACAGAGGCTGGGCTTCATTATTCGATTCCAGGAATCGCCTATCAAAGAGTTAAAATCCCTTTCTCGTATGTGTAAAACTCTTTGCAAGTATCAAGTACACATCTTGTCCGGGAATTCGTAATATCAACAAAGTTAATCAAATTTCAATCGCACAAGATAAAAGGAGAAGATTTGAGCAATCCACACGTAACACTTTGCTTCTCCGGGAATTCGTCAATATAAATTACCAAAGCTAATCCAATGTCAAGTACACATAACACAAGATAAAAGTAGAAAATTAGAGAATTCCCTTTGTTAGTTCGGGAAACCGGCAATATCAATTACCAACAAAGGCATTCAAATATCGAGCACAGAGTATAAATGTAGTAGAAAACCCGAGCTTTCATGTATCGAGCCTTGACGATAAAAGTAGACAAGCTTTCATTCGCTTTTCTCGGATTTAAGTAATATCAATTTCCGATAAAGTTATTGTGAATTTTCAGAATTTATATCATTACATTTTTGTAACTAAAATGAAAATTAGAAATTGATATTATTTAATTTTAAGAAAAGCAAAGGAGAGCCTGCTTTGACTACTTTCATTACGTGTATGTGATATGCTATAGAGGATCTATTTAGACTGAATAATTTATATTTTGAGATCCTAAAACATACCCCAAAGTTTGAATAAATCCGTGATCCGCAGGTAGTACGCTCTACATTAGTAGGTATTTGTCACACATAGTATTTGTATTTTTTTTTATTTTTTTTTTTTTACATTTTTAACAAATAACAGTCACCTATTGAAACTTTGCAACACTTTTTGGCAACATGAATAGTTTCGGGTTTTTTATATCACTTTAAACTGAGCCCGCGAGTTGTCTGGTTTCTTAGCTCTCAACCGAGTTGTCTGGTTTCTTAGCGCTCGGCCGAGGTGTCTGGTTTCTTAGCTCTCAGCCGAGTTGTCTCCTTTAACTTCTCACCCGAAGATATATAAAAAGACGAAAGTATGGATTGCGCGATGAACTTTTTCTTTTACTTTTGCGCGTATATAAAAAGAGACCAACACGTGCAACGATTATTTTGCCCTTTTTTGCAAGCAATTACTATAGAACATTCAGAATATCATTTGTCGGAATGAATTTACGATTCAAAAGTCATAGGTATCAGAAAAGAAAGTTTTGTTTTCGGTACATAATGTGATTAGTGATACAATAGTGATTTCAATGATTTCACATATATGAAATCGATTTCATCCTACCCTGCTCAAGTGATTCCCACTGCAAATAGCCCCTCTCGATATCGTCGCAAACCTGGAAAGTAATAATACCTTTCAATTTGATTAGCGGTCTTTTCAACACCGAAATGACTGGAACAATCATGATACCTTATCACTAACGCTTTTCGCATTGATGATATCAAATTGCCTATAATTTATTCTTGACAAATGGTAAACTCAAATAAAAAACCGCTACCAATATATTGGCACGTAGTTTCGTCCAAAAAAATTTTTTTTTTAGAATATATAGGTATTTTAATTTTTTTTTAATGCTACCTATCCGATTAAAATATTTCTATCTTATCATTAAAAAAAAAAGCGAAAAAAAATTTTGAGAATAGGAAATTTGAAATAAAACAAAAACGCATCGGCCCAATCAAAAAACGGATTTTTGACTCGCCATCACAAAAAAATGAGACCTGTCCGGTTAAAATGGACCGTGTAGAAGCTGAAATTCAGGCGTACACACACACACACATCCATACAGACATTTTTTCTAAAATCATGCATTATGTGATGCAAACGTCTACATCTTCAATCATGTTTCTATAGAGTGCTTTAAAGAAACTTAAAATTTTACTATTTCAAAGCTTCCTCTAGGAGGAAGCAAAACGTATTCTGTAAATTTTTTTTCAGTGTAAATTTGGGTACTTGTACAGAATAATGAATATATGTATATACTTTTTTTTAGTGTATATGCACTTCCAAAATAAGGAAATTAGATTTTCAATTAAAAAAAATTTGCGTATGTACGCTAAAAAAGTGTATATTCACGATTCTGTAAGAGTGCCTGATTTTACACGGAAAAAAATTTAATATTAGATAAATTCTGGAGCATTCCAAGGAAATAATAAATCGTAAATATTAACCAGCCACACTACTTAAGGTAGTTCCGAAATCGTGTCTCCTTGCAATTTTCACGAATATTGATACGCCTGTTTATTATAATTGTAGTTTACCCAAGGGTACAAAATTTCAAATCATTTTAAAGAATAGAGATATTAAACTCCAAAGTTAAACTTGGTAATAACGGACGTTCTAATTAATATAATTAAATACATAACAATTGGCATTATTTGAAAAAAAGTTTGGTTACGTTTTGACGATTCGTTCTTTAAGTTATTTGAGTACAAAGCTGTGTATTTATTCTATATTGCAAAATATTTCTATGTATGCATAATTCGATGTATTGTTTTCCTACATATGGGGGGTATTTGCCGTCATATGTGATTTATAAATTTAAATGAGGCACTAGAAACGACTTTAACTTCCAATTCCTAAATCTTTCATCATACACTTTCGAAAAAATCGGTTGAGAACCACTATGAGTCGTGAACTACCATAACCATTACTTTTTTTGTAATGGCTAATCCTCGGGCGTCTAACGAGCTATTTATAAACACTATTTAATAATAAGGGCATTAACCGTTTAAAGTGAACGGGGGCGCGTTTATCTATTCACTCGACAAAAGATTGCGGCGTGCAATTAATCCCGGATTCTCGTACCCCGCTCACTTCTGTTCCGGTTTATAAACTGATGGTGCCTTACACGAAAGCTCGTCCGCTTGCTCGGGCACGTGCCCAACAGAAAGAGAGGACGAGAGAGAGATAACGCGGTGCGGAAGAGCAACGGAGCGTGCGCAAGACTTCGCATTACGCGCGCGCGCACGATAAGCCTCACGGGAGCTACGCGAGCAACGAGAAAAAAATATGGCAATTTGTACGGTGGACCGGAAGGTATAGACGCAGCCGCGCTGAATCGAAAAACGATTAAGAGCACCGTTCCGAATTTTGTGCATATAATACACGTTACTGTTTCGGCGCACAAAGCAGGCCATGATGGTTAAAGCGATATCGAAGGATATTAAGCGCTGCATGCAGAGTTATTTGTAAGTTCGAAATTATTTTAAGTGGGCGGCGATGATGATGATGATGATGATGGCTTTGTGCTCTGGAGCGGGGAGTGGGAGTCAAAGTGAGTGAAAATTATGCGTGGCTGGCATTTCGCGTTGCCTACACGCGCGGCACACATCTACACTCGTAATTGATCAAATTGTTTGCATACGTAACCCCCGCTATTTTGTCCTTTATTAATATTACGTATATATACGATGTGCGCGCCCCAAATTTCGGTGAATCGTCCACCGTATTGTGTCTTTATTTAAAGCGCGTTGTTGCTCAAATCTAATTTCGTAAGGCACAAAAGCAGCCTTGGTACATTGAAATCGGACTAAAAATAGAAAAGTTCTTTGTTTCGACTCAAATCGATTCAATTTTCAAAATTAAATTACTTACATCAGCATAGGAAATGTGTCTATTTGTATTACTATTAAAAAAAATGTTTTCTACTTTCCAGAGCATCAGTCTCTTACATATATATATATGTATGTATAATTTGAGCTGTGTATCAAACGTAAAAAAAAAAACAGTAAATCAACATTGATTGCCAAAAGCCCTATCTTCAGATCGACGACTACTTTTACAATGACTTATTTACACATTCCAATCTTGAAAACTGATATAGCAGGAAAAAGGGTTATTAATATAACGAGCAAATTTTCTCAACAAATTTGTAATGTTGCAAAAGTAGATTTTGTTCACTAATTCAATTCAATTTCAGGGGGAGATACCGACATAAAAAATTGAAAAAATTTCAAACCCTGCAAAGTTATATCGAATTGTTTATAAAATTCTTAGTCAAGTTTAGTTACTAGATCGTTGAAGTGACAAGTGTAGCGGCCCGAAATACGTGAGAAAGATAATGAAATAGATATTATTGGAATACATGAAAGCGTGTGCTTTATGCAAAAGTCGCTTTATACGATGGATACAAAAGCATTGGGTATGTATAATCAAATTATTTGAGCGATCCACTTGGCATTAAAATGTGCAATATAATGTGACATTTAATGGAATGAAAATTAAATATCATTTATTACATCCCCTTTCGAGAATTAAAGCTGTTATACACATTAAATTTTTATAACCTGTCTCGTGAACATATTAAAAATGGGTCATAAAAAAAATCTAAAAAATAAACATATTTTATTAAAAATAACTGTATGCTCAGATTTATAACTTTTTGGGCTTCAAGTAAGCAGTTTTTTGTTATATTACCCCCGTTATACGTTTTTCATAAAGTATATTTTACAATTTTAAAATGTAGGTTATGACGTAACTCCAAAATTTTATTTTTAATTTTTTTTTTACAGAAATATGAATAATTGTAATTTTTAAATAAATAAATAGGAAGATCGATATTTCCACATTTTCAGAACATAAATTGAACCCCAGAGAACTGTAGACATGTTAATAAAACTCTCCTACAAAATATTTTCCTACTTGCATTGTCCTGAAAAAATTGTTAAGCAGGATTGATATGCAATAAATTCAGAGTCGATAATAGATGTGGCAATCTTTCATAAGTCGATATTTACCGAAAAATATTGCAATAAAGTTTTAATTAAAAAATATTGACTGTTTCATTCCATATATACCTACACGTTTTTGAATTTTTCCAGCAGAAACTCACTGGCGTTTAACTTTCAAAATGAATTGTTATTTTGAAAACACGTGCAATCTGTTTATTTTCAACCCTGAGACTTGAGAAATTACAAAAGCTCAGTTACACTGAAGATTAAAATTATTTGTACGATCAGGGATCCTCACTTTGAAAAAAGCCTTGCCTATTCTGTTAAACTAAATTTATCACGTCTTACTAAAAACACTCGAGCAAAGAAACTGCAAACCACTTTATTTTTATCATTTGATGAAACATAATACGAAATTTTCCGCCGACAATTCCCGAATGCAGAAAGGCACACGTGGAACAGTAATGCGTAATCACAAGGGGGAAACCGCAAACACGTGCGCGTCTGTGACATAAGTATCTATATATATATAAAAAACAGTCGAGTCGGTCCGAACAGCTGTTCCATTCACTCTAGATCAAACCGGTATATAAGCGCGCGTGCGAGTATAGGATATACCCCTTCCTGCTCCACATGTACGTACCTCCTGAGCACCTTATAGTAGTAGTACGTATTGGTCGATTATCTCACTGCGATTCGCGCTTGCGCCGCCCTGCGCCGCCGCGCGTCATGGCTCAAGGCCGCACGTTTTATGTCGAGGAGCGCCACGCATGAGAAAAAAAGAGGTAAAGTAAGCCGTGCTGAAATAGAAGACAGAGAGGCTGGCGGGAGCCGTAGGTATAGAGCACAATATTCTTATGAATTTGAGAGGTTTCAGAAGAAATATAATTGAATGCTGCAGTATGCGGTTAGCCGAATAATTAATTGGCAAGCTAACAGATTAAGGATAATTATAGTTGATAAAAATAGCAAGTTTAAAGTCATTACAAATGCGTTTGCACTTTGAAAAACTTTTTTTTGGAGTGTAGTTATTTTAAAATGTTAAAAAAATTTCCTGCCAGCGACCTCAGTTTCAAGTAAAATATAAAGATGCAATGAGAAGCAGTAATAATGGACTGCTATATCTTATAATTTATACATTTATATAAGAAGTAATAAAATGTGTTGGTTAATTAAATTTAATTCACTATTTTTCTCTGCTTTTTTTTTTTAAAAAGCTTAAATTACTGTCCGATAGGATAAAACTTTTTGAATATGTCCGCTTATAAAGGATTTTTGACTCATCGCATCGGCAATATGCGCAGCATTGTTGCCGAAAATACTTTGAAAAGATTGAAACGTTACACAATGCTCTCCTTTATTTCTCGTAACCACGCAGCCTATTGCGTAAACGAATTTTCTATTACTATTTCGGTACAGTAAACAACAACACAGCAAATTCACTTTTCAAACTTTCCAGAAGGATTTTCCACCTATCAGGTCTGTCGTTTGGAAGAGTCACTCTTTCCCGATCCATTCCGCCGTGTTCGCCTCGACGCTGGTAGGCGGCCCCCAGGGCACGCGGCGGTAGGAAAAAGTGGATTATGTGTATATATACGCCCCGAAATAAAACGCGACGTCTTTTCGGCGTCGGCAAAGGCCGTCAAACCGCGGGCTGAAAATACTTCGTTACTGTGGCTCTGTGCTCCCGATAAACGCGTGGGGCTCGTGAACTCATAATGCAGCTGCAGCGGTGGCAGAGCTCCGCTCAATTTAAATGACGGCACGCGTGCGGCCGACTTGTCTTGTCCGCGAAAAACGTCGGCTCGTGTGCATATAATCTATAGGCGCGTGAGATGCTGTCCGCGTTAATCAAGGTTTAAGTATAATATTACAGGCTATTGGAGTTCTATATAGTGGATGCTGCTAAATAAGACGTCTAAGCGATATGACAAGTTTGCGCGCTTATGTTTGATTTATATAGTATATTTGCTCGATGATAAATTATTCATTTTTGTAGAACACAATTATTGCAATTAAGAATAATAAATCTTACTTGGAGAGTACATCACAAAAAAAATGTATTTGACAATTTTTTAAATTTAATTGTATTTAATTTTTTCGTTACAATTTAAAAGTTCATTCGTAAGATGTTTTAATGTGTCAAACATAACGTGTACTTATATTTAATAATTCAATTTTGAACGCGACAGTACCAATCCCATTAAATATGTATTTTACAAATTGGTTAAGTTATAATGAATAACCTAGAGTAATCCAGAAACGTGAAGATTGAATTAAAAATTAAAAATTTGATGTAAAATTTAACGTGCGAGTATAAAATGTAATAGCCCCTATAAAAAATTTAGACGTTTGAATTATATCAGAGAGCTTACTTTATCTTTTTAAATCTTAATGGCATGTCGTACCAAGATAAATACGTCTTTATTGATCATTTAAGATACATGACAAATCATTAATCTAGTTTGCTTCTAAAACATTGACTATTTACATAATTAAATAGAAGGTATCTTGAAATAAATTATTTCGAACGTTCACAATAAAGGAAAGATTTTTGTCATTTTCAGATTTAGTCGGATTTTTAGCTACTTAATACATCCGGAAAATGACAATAACTAAATCTCTTCACTTCTCACTCTTACACAGTCCCCGTTCGTTATGAACTTTCGGGATTTGACATGCGTTAAATGGAACGGGTTAAACAATAATTCTGCATACGTTGAATAATAAAGATGATTTAACATTATTTTATACGAATATTTGCGATTTTGCAAATTTAAGAGCACGTATTTGCAAAAGTCGCATAAGCGTGATCGGTTCGCGACACTTGTGAAACTATATACATGTCACAAACGTGTGCTCATGCCGCGCTAGCGTTGGGAGCATCTGTCATTGATTTTCTTTATCAGACGTTTTTATCTGCCGTCCTCGGGTGACGTTGAACTTTTTTCAGGTTTACGTTTCCGTTCAATTGTACAAATTTACCTTTGTCTTGACACCCAATATAGCTGACTAATACTTATTGATTTATTTATATAGCATATATGTGTACGTGTATATATACAGCTAACGATCTTTTACGTAATCGCGTAAGTCTAAATATACAGTTAATCATGAATTTTTCTCCATAATACATG